>WAAF01017533.1:0-11640 GCA_013400475.1 Tricholaema leucomelas | reverse complement strand
AGCCTGGAGGGCTGTGGGAGAGAGCCTGGGGGGACTGTGGGGGGCTCTGTGGGAGCGAGTCTGGGGGGGCTGTGGGAGCGATCCTGGGGGGCTCTGTGGGAGCGATTCTGGGGGCTGTGGGGGTCCTGTGGGAGCGAGCCGGGAGGCTCTGTGGGACCCCTGTGGGACCGATGTGGGGGTGTCTGTGGGACCGATGTAGGGGTGTTTGTGGAGCCCCGTGGGACCGATCTGGGGGTGTCTGTGGGACCGATCTGGGGGTGTCTGTGGAGCCCTGTGGGACCGATCTGGGGGTGTCTGTGGGACCGATCTGGGGGTGTCTGTGGAGCCCCTGCGAGGCCGACCGTGGGCTGCCCGTGGGTCTCCGCTAGAGCTGATCTTGAGACGTCCGTGGGGCTTAGGAGAAACCGATTTTGGGGTGGCCGTGGGGATCTGAAGGAGCCGATCCCGGGGGGGGTCTCCGTGCCCGAGGTGTCCGCACAGCTCTAACGAGCTCACGCACGGGGTGGGGAGTGGGGAGTGGGGAGTGGGTCCGTGGGGAGCCACCGTGGAGCCGAACCGAAGACCTTCCCGTGGGGACCGTAGCGGGGATTGCCGTGGGGAGGGGACTGTGAGCAGCAGCAGCCTTCGGGGCCGGTCCCGGTGCGTGGCTCCGGCGGGGCCTGTCCCTGTGCGTGGCTCCCGCGGGGCCGGTCCCTGTGCGTGGCTTCTGCGAGGCCGGTCCCGGTGCGTGGCTCCGGCAGGGCCGGTCCCTGTGCGTGGCTCCGGCGGGGCCGGTCCCTGCGCGTGGCTTCCGCGAGGCCGGTCCCGGTGCGTGGCTCCCGCGGGGCCGGTCCCTGCGCGTGGCTTCCGCGAGGCCGGTCCCGGTGCGTGGCTCCCGCGGGGCCGGTCCCTGCGCGTGGCTTCCGCGAGGCCGGTCCCGGTGCGTGGCTCCCGCGGGGCCGGTCCCTGCGCGTGGCTTCCGCGAGGCCGGTCCCGGTGCGTGGCTCCCGCGGGGCCGGTCCCTGCGCGTGGCTTCCGCGAGGCCGGTCCCGGTGCGTGGCTCCCGCGGGGCCGGTCCCTGCGCGTGGCTTCCGCGAGGCCGGTCCCGGTGCGTGGCTCCCGCGGGGCCGGTCCCTGCGCGTGGCTTCCGCGAGGCCGGTCCCGGTGCGTGGCTCCCGCGGGGCCGGTCCCTGCGCGTGGCTTCCGCGAGGCCGGTCCCGGTGCGTGGCTCCCGCGGGGCCGGTCCCTGCGCGTGGCTTCCGCGAGGCCGGTCCCGGTGCGTGGCTCCCGCGGGGCCGGTCCCTGCGCGTGGCTTCCGCGAGGCCGGTCCCGGTGCGTGGCTCCCGCGGGGCCGGTCCCTGCGCGTGGCTTCCGCGAGGCCGGTCCCGGTGCGTGGCTCCCGCGGGGCCGGTCCCTGCGCGTGGCTTCCGCGAGGCCGGTCCCGGTGCGTGGCTCCCGCGGGGCCGGTCCCTGCGCGTGGCTTCCGCGAGGCCGGTCCCGGTGCGTGGCTCCCGCGGGGCCGGTCCCTGCGCGTGGCTTCCGCGAGGCCGGTCCCGGTGCGTGGCTCCCGCGGGGCCGGTCCCTGCGCGTGGCTTCCGCGAGGCCGGTCCCGGTGCGTGGCTCCCGCGGGGCCGGTCCCTGCGCGTGGCTTCCGCGAGGCCGGTCCCGGTGCGTGGCTCCCGCGGGGCCGGTCCCTGCGCGTGGCTTCCGCGAGGCCGGTCCCGGTGCGTGGCTCCCGCGGGGCCGGTCCCTGCGCGTGGCTTCCGCGAGGCCGGTCCCGGTGCGTGGCTCCCGCGGGGCCGGTCCCTGCGCGTGGCTTCCGCGAGGCCGGTCCCGGTGCGTGGCTCCC
Organism: Tricholaema leucomelas; assembly: GCA_013400475.1. Taxonomy (NCBI): domain Eukaryota; kingdom Metazoa; phylum Chordata; class Aves; order Piciformes; family Lybiidae; genus Tricholaema lacrymosa; species Tricholaema leucomelas. Next base: position 9,812 of record WAAF01017533.1, on the reverse strand, counting down.
GCGGGGCCGGTCCCTGCGCGTGGCTTCCGCGAGGCCGGTCCCGGTGCGTGGCTCCCGCGGGGCCGGTCCCTGCGCGTGGCTTCCGCGAGGCCGGTCCCGGGGCGTGGCTCCGGCAGGGCCGGTCCCTGTGCGTGGCTCCATCCGGAGCTGTGTACCGGGGCCGGGGGAGGTCTGCGGAGCTCTGCGGCCGCTGGGCTTGGGCTGTCCCCGGGGGGGGTCAGGCAGGGTCAGGGGGGCTGGGGCAGAGCTCCCCCCCAGCGGTGCCAGCCTGAGCTTCATCGCGCAGGTCTTTGTGCTGCTCTTCATCTTCGTCAAGCGGCAGATCATGCGCTTCGCCATGAAGTCTCGCCGCGGGCCCCACGTCCCCGTGGGTCAGCATGCCCCCAAGGTGGGTACCCCCTGCGCTGGGCACCTGCCTGCGCCCACGGGCACGGACCTGCCGCCCCCGCCCCTGCTCCCGGCAGGAGTGGGCAGAGCCTCCCTCCGAACGGGACCCGGAGCCGAGGGAGCTGTGCACATGGCACTGATGTGCCCACGGCTCTGCCCCTGCTGTGCCCACGGCTCTGCCGTGCCCATGGCTCTGCCCCTGCTGTGCCCACGGCTCTGCCAATGCTGTGTCCACGGCTCTGCTGTGCCCATAGCTCTGCTGTGCCCACGGCTCTGCTGTGCCCATGGCACTGCCCTGCCCTTGCCTTGCTGTGCCCATGGCTCTGCCCCTGCTGTGCTCATGGCACTGCCCTGCCTTTCCTCTTCTGTGCCCATGGCCCTGCTGTGCCCACGGCTCTAATGTGCTCACGGCCCTGCTGTGCCCATGGTTCTGCCCTGCTGTGCCCAGGGCTCTGCCCCTGCCCTTCCCTTGCTGTGCCCATGGCTCTGCCCCTGCTGTGCCCACAGCACTGCCCCTGCCCTTCCCCTGCTGTGCCCACGGCTCTGCCCTGCCCTTCCTCTGCTGTGCCCACAGCTCTGCCCCTGATCTTGCTTTGCTGTGCCCATGGCCCTGCCCCTGCTGTGCCCATGGCCCTTCCCCTGCTGTGCCCACAGCCCTGCCCCTGCCCTTGCCTCTGCTGTGCCCACAGCCCTGCCCCTGCCCTTGCCTCTGCTGTGCCCACAGCCCTGCCCCTGCCCTTGCCTCTGCTGTGCCCACAGCCCTGCCCCTGCCCTGCCCCTGCTGTGCCCACGGCTCTGCCCTGCCCTTCCTCTGCTGTGCCCCCCGCTCTGCCCCTGATCTTGCTTTGCTGTGCCCATGGCCCTGCCCCTGCTGTGCCCATGGCCCTTCCCCTGCTGTGCCCACAGCCCTGCCCCCAGGAGGGGTGGGCAGAGCCTCTCTCAGAACAGGACCTAACCACTTCCCTGCACTGGGCACTTGCCCTGCCCCTGCTATGCCCAAAGCCCTGCCCCTGCCCTTCCTCTGCTAGCCCTGCCCTGCCCCTGCCCTGCGTGGGCAGAGCCTCGCTGGAGCTGCCACCTCTCGGTGCATGCAGAGGGAGCAGATCTCTCCCCGAGGCCCCCTGCAGGCCTTGCCTGTGCCCCTCCAGCTGGGGTGAGGGCTCTGAGTGCTGCCTTTGGTCCCTCCCCACCCCCCGGGCAGGACTTGAAGGAGGAAATTGACCTTCGGCTCTCCAGGGTGCAGGACATCAAATACGAGCCCCAGCTGCTGGCCGAGGATGACTGCAGGCTGCTGCAGCTGGAGACACAAGGTACCCCCTGCTGCTGTGCCCACCGGGGCTGCCAGCCTGTGCCCACCAGGGCTGCCAGCCTGTGCCAGCAGCTCCTGGCCCTGGGCTCTTGTTGGTTGTCAGCACCAGCTGGGGGCTCTGTGGTTTGCTCCCCTCCTCCCCAACCTGCCTCCTGCTGCTGGCTCTGGCAGGGGCCTCTGAGGGGTCTCAGGAGGGTCTCTGTGTCCTGCTGGCTCTGGCAGGGGTCTCAGGGGGGTCTCAGAAGGGTCTCTATGTCCTGCTGGCTCTGGCAGGGGTCTCAGGGGGGTCTCAGAAGGGTCTCTATGTCCTGCTGGCTCTGGCAGGGGTCTCAGGGGGGTCTCAGAAGGGTCTCTATGTCCTGCTGGCTCTGGCAGGGGTCTCAGGGGGGTCTCAGAAGGGTCTCTATGTCCTGCTGGCTCTGGCAGGGGTCTCAGGGGGGTCTCAGAAGGGTCTCTATGTCCTGCTGGCTCTGGCAGGGGTCTCAGGGGGGTCTCAGAAGGGTCTCTATGTCCTGCTGGCTCTGGCAGGGGTCTCAGGGGGGTCTCAGAAGGGTCTCTATGTCCTGCTGGCTCTGGCAGGGGTCTCAGGGGGGTCTCAGAAGGGTCTCTATGTCCTGCTGGCTCTGGCAGGGGTCTCAGGGGGGTCTCAGAAGGGTCTCTATGTCCTGCTGGCTCTGGCAGGGGTCTCAGGGGGGTCTCAGAAGGGTCTCTATGTCCTGCTGGCTCTGGCAGGGGTCTCAGGGGGGTCTCAGAAGGGTCTCTATGTCCTGCTGGCTCTGGCAGGGGTCTCAGGGGGGTCTCAGAAGGGTCTCTATGTCCTGCTGGCTCTGGCAGGGGTCTCAGGGGGGTCTCAGAAGGGTCTCTATGTCCTGCTGGCTCTGGCAGGGGTCTCAGGGGGGTCTCAGAAGGGTCTCTATGTCCTGCTGGCTCTGGCAGGGGTCTCAGGGGGGTCTCAGAAGGGTCTCTATGTCCTGCTGGCTCTGGCAGGGGTCTCAGGGGGGTCTCAGAAGGGTCTCTATGTCCTGCTGGCTCTGGCAGGGGTCTCAGGGGGGTCTCAGAAGGGTCTCTATGTCCTGCTGGCTCTGGCAGGGGTCTCAGGGGGGTCTCAGAAGGGTCTCTATGTCCTGCTGGCTCTGGCAGGGGTCTCAGGGGGGTCTCAGAAGGGTCTCTATGTCCTGCTGGCTCTGGCAGGGGTCTCAGGGGGGTCTCAGAAGGGTCTCTATGTCCTGCTGGCTCTGGCAGGGGTCTCAGGGGGGTCTCAGAAGGGTCTCTATGTCCTGCTGGCTCTGGCAGGGGTCTCAGGGGGGTCTCAGAAGGGTCTCTATGTCCTGCTGGCTCTGGCAGGGGTCTCAGGGGGGTCTCAGAAGGGTCTCTATGTCCTGCTGGCTCTGGCAGGGGTCTCAGGGGGGTCTCAGAAGGGTCTCTATGTCCTGCTGGCTCTGGCAGGGGTCTCAGGGGGGTCTCAGAAGGGTCTCTATGTCCTGCTGGCTCTGGCAGGGGTCTCAGGGGGGTCTCAGAAGGGTCTCTATGTCCTGCTGGCTCTGGCAGGGGTCTCAGGGGGGTCTCAGAAGGGTCTCTATGTCCTGCTGGCTCTGGCAGGGGTCTCAGGGGGGTCTCAGAAGGGTCTCTATGTCCTGCTGGCTCTGGCAGGGGTCTCAGGGGGGTCTCAGAAGGGTCTCTATGTCCTGCTGGCTCTGGCAGGGGTCTCAGGAGGGTCTCTCTTTGCCAGGCTGCTACAACTACCTGTACAGGATGAAGGCTCTGGATGCCATCAGGACCTCTGGTAAGGGAGCTGAGGGTGGGGGGCAGGAGGGGAAGGGGTGGAGAGGGCACAGGTGTGGGGGGCACAAGTCAAGGATTGGAGTCTGGGGCAGGGGAGGGCTGCAGGGGCTGCAGGTTCCTGCTCTGGAGCAGCTGCAGGTTCTTGCTCTGGAGCTGCAGCTGCAGATCCTTGCTCTGAGGCTGCAGCTGCTGCAGATCCTTGCTCTGGAGGAGCACTGCTGCAGGGTCTTGCTCTGAGGCTGCAGCTGCTGCAGGGTCTTGCTCTGAGGCTGCAGCTGCTCCAGAGTCCTGCTCTGGAGCTGCAGCTGCTGCACATCCTTGCTCTGGAGGAGCACTGCTGCAGATCCTTGCTCTGAGGCTGCAGCTGCTGCAGGTCTTTGCTCTGGAGGAGCACTGCTGCAGGGTCTTGCTCTGAGGCTGCAGCTGCTGCAGGGTCCTGCTCTGGAGCTGCAGCTGCAGATCCTTGCTGTGGAGCTGCAGCTGCTGCAGGGTCCTGCTCTGGAGCTGCAGCTGCTGCAGAGGGCTGGCAGGGGCAGTCAGCAGACCCTGCAGTGAGTCACTTTGAAGGGCACAGAGGCCAACCTGGCACTGCCACCCAATGCCCTTCAGCACCCACAGCTCCAGGGCTTGGAGACCTTTCCAGGGCTGGGCACTCCACCGCTGCCCCCTGGGCAAACCTGGGCCAGGCTTGGGCACCCCTCAGAGGGAGCAACAATCATCCCTCATGCCCACCCTGCCCCTCATGCCCACCCTGCCCCTCATGCCCACCCTACCCCTCCCCTGGGGCACCCTGAGCTCATTTCCTTCTTGCTCCTCGGGGTGGGGAAGAGCTCAACCCCGACCTAGCTCCGAGCTGCTCTCGGCTGGTCGCGGACAACACCCAAATGCCCACCTAGGTGCCCAGCGAGGTGCCCACGGGGGTCGTGTGCCTTTTCCTCCCCTCCCAGAGATCCCATTCCAGGCAGAGGGTCGTTACCCCAGGTCCCTGGTGGGGAAGAACTTCTGTGCCTACCTGCTGGAGCTGCGCAACTCCAGCTCCACCCTGAAGGGGCTGCGCAAGGCCCTGATCGATGCCCTGCTGGATGGCTACGACAGTGCTCGCTATGGCACAGGGGTGAGTGCCCCCTCCAGCCTGCCCAGCCCTGCCCCTGCCAGCCTGCCCTGGCCTCCCAGCTCAGCTGCTTCCTCCCCTTCCTTCCTTCCCCCAGGTCTTTGGGAGATCTGAGTACCTGAAGTACCAGGAGGCCTTGGATGAGTTGGCCAACGTGTGAGTGCCAGCGCCCAGGTTTGGGCATGGGGGTTGCTGAAGTTGGGGGGTGTGCCAAGGTTGGTTGCTGTGGCACAGGCTGCTCAGCTCTGCCAGGTTTGGTTGGGCCTCTGCCTACCTGCTGTGGGTTTGGATGCTTGGTCCCTGCTTGCCTGCTTTGGTTCTGGCTGCTCTGAGCCTGGCCCGAGGGAGGGAGGTTTGGATCGGGCCTGGGTGGGCACTGAGGAGTCCCCTCCAGGGACCTTACTGCTGTCCAAGGGCACCTCTGGGTGCCAGGCTGGGGAGAAAGAGTGGGTACAGGGCAGGGAGGTTTGGATCAGCCCTGGGTGAGCACTGAGGAGTCCCCTCCAGGGAGCTCATTGCTGCCCGAGGGCACCTCTGGGTGCCAGGCTGGGGGGGAGGGGCAAGAGGTCAGCTCTGATCCTTCCTCCCCCTCCTCAAACCACTGCTCCAAACCCTCCTTCTCCTGGCACCCTCCTTCCCAACCTGGCATCTGTGCCATGCCAGGCCACCAACAGGACCTCCCTTCTGCTGCTGCTGCTGCTGCTACCAGGCCCTGCCCTGGTGTCAGGCCAGAGGGGCAGCAGGGCCTGGCAGCTCTGGGCCTGGCAGCTCTGAGCCTGCCCCTGCTCTGCCCACAGCACCAAGGCCCGGGTGGGCAGCAGCCAGCGCCAGCACCAGTCTGCAGCCAAGGACCTGACCCAGTGCCCAGAGGGTGCCAGCCCTGCCACCATCCAGGTCACCTACCTGCCCTCCAGCCAGAAGAGCAAACGTGCCAAGCACTTCCTCGAGCTCAAGAGCTTCAAGGACAACTACAACACTCTGGAGAGCACCCTCTGAGCTGAGCAGTGCCCCTGGGCACTGCCCCCCGTGGTCCCAGCTGGCACCAGGATGTGCCAACGCCGCCAGCAGGCAGCAGCCGCTCGCTCCTGGAGCTCCCTTCTTGGCACCAGCCTGGCCCCGGTGGCATGGGGCAGGCTCTGGTGGCTGCTGGAGCCCTGAGGCAGCCTCTTTGCAGCCTGCTTGGGGGGTTTGGGCTCCCTCAGTGCCAGGCCTGAGCCTGGCAGTGCCTGGCAGCGCCTGGCCCTGTTAGTGCCCCTTCCTTGAGCGGCTTTGGCCTCCCTGGGAGTGGCACCGAGGGCTGGCAGCTGCTGCTGGGGCTGCCTGTGCTGCCCAGCAGGGCCCTGGCCCTGGGCCTGGCATCTCTTCTGCCCTGCCTGCACCTGAGCCTTCTCCTCTGTGCCCCTCTGCCAGGGTGCCCTGTGCCAGGGTGCCCGACGGAGTGCAAAGAGTTTGGTGGTCACTCCCCAGGCTTCCTCCTGCAGCTGGGCACCTGGGCACACCTTGGGCAGGCAGCCACCAGCTGTGCCCATCCTGTCTGCCCTTCCTGCTCTCACCAGCACCTCAGGTGCCAACAGCTGCAGAGCCTCCAGGGCTTGAGAGCTCCTGGCACCCCCAGCCTGGCATCTGTGCCCTGCCAGGTGCCCACCTCAGGACCTCACTGCTGCTGCTGCTGCTGCTGCCAGGGCCTGGCACTCTTTTTAGATTGCTGTTTAATAAAAGGAGTTGACCCCCAGGTGCCAACAGCCTCCAGGTGCCAACAGCATCCAAATGCCAACAGCCTCCAACCCTGGCAGCCCTTCCCTGCTCCCCCCCCAGGCTGCTCCAGGCCTTCCTTTGCCCTTCTGCTGCTGCCAACCTACCCCAGGCTGCTGGCAAAGGTGGGCATGGTGTGTGGGGGGGTCTCTGTGGCACTGGCCATGGCAGTTGGCATCCCCCTGGGCCCCTTCTGTGGTGAGCTGGGGATGGAGTTGTGCTCTGTGTGGGCAGGTGGGCACAGGAGTGGTGCCCTGTGTGAGCAGGTGGGCACAGGAGGGCAGCATCCCCCTGGGGGGAGCTGAGTGGGGAGAGACCTTCAGAGCCCCAAGCACCCTGCCCTGGCACGGTGCCAGCCAGGGAGCAGCTCCCACCTCTCTCTGGGCAAACCTGTGCCAGGCTCTGCCCACCCTCAGCAGCTCCAATTTCTCCTCCTCTCTGCTGCCAACCTCCCTCTTGGCACTGCCAAACCCTCTCCCCCCCTGCCCCTGCCCCAAACTCTGTGCCCTGCTCTGGCAGCTCTCCCTGGAGCCTTCTCCAGGCTGTGCCCACCCCAACCCTGCCAGCCTGGCATCACAGCACAGCCCTGCCAGCAGTGCCAGCTGCTGCCCAGCTCCTCACACCCAGACCTGGACCAGCCTGGAGGGGGCAGAAATTGTTCCTCATGCCCAACCTGAGCCTGCCCTGGCACAGCCCAAGGCAGAGGAGCAGCTGCAGCTGCCCAGAGCTGGGCTGGGTGTGGGCACTGCCAGCTCACAGCTCCCCCAGAGCTGCCCCAGCCTGCTGGGGGGCAGCAGGCAGCTGGCACCACCCCAGCAGCTGCAGCCCCCACACAGCCTCAGCCTGGCACCTTCCTGCCACTCATTCGTGCCCCAGGGCAGGACCTTTCAGACCATGGACCCAGCACTGCCAGGGGCACTGCCAGGGGCACTGCCAACCCATGGCCCTCAGCACCACAGCTTCAGGGCTTGGGCACCACTCCTGGCATGGGGACTCCACCACTGCCCCTGGGCCAGGCCTGGGCAAGGCTCAAGGGGCAGAAATTGTTCCTCGGTGCCAACCTGACCCTGCCCTGGCACAACCTGAGGCCATCTCCTCTTGTCCTGTGCCCTGCCCCTTGGCACCAGAGCCCAACCCCCAGCTGGCACAGCCTCCTCCTGGGCAGCTGCAGACCCCCAGGAGGTCTCCCCTCAGCCTCCTCCTCCCCCCCCAGGGGTGCCCTCAGCTGCCCCTCCCTCGACCCTTGCCCACCTCCCTTGCCCTTCTCTGTGCCCTCTCCACCCCCTCCATCACCTCTTGGCACTGAGGAGCCCAACCCTGACCTCAGGCTTCCAGCAGTGCCCTCCCCAGTGCCCATCCCACCGGGGGCACAATCCCTGCCCTGCTCCTCTTACCACATCGTTTCCTCGCAGCTGGCAGCTTGGGCACCGCTCTGCAGGTGCCAAGCCATCAGCAGGCCAGCAGGTGGCAGCAGGTGGCAGCAGGTGGCAGTGCCAACCCTATCGCTCCTCAACTGGGTACCACCAAACCGCAATGCCCCTCAACGCCGCCGCTCTCCAGTCCCCTCTGCCACTCTGCCGCCGCTCCTGGCACCACCTCTGCGCAGAGGGTAGGGCAACGCTGCCAGGCTGGTGCCATGCTCCTTAACCCCCACACACAGACCCTGGCACCCCTCAACCGCCTCCATCTGCTCCTCCAGCTGGGCACGGAGCTGTGCCCCCCTCCCTCCCCGCTCTGCTCCTGTCCCCACCGCCGGTGCCCGACCTTGGTGTCTCCCTGCCCGGGGGCACATCAGCTCCTGCCCTGCTCCAGCTATCGACAGGGCACAGCCCCGCGGGGTTGGCACCCCCCGCGCCAGGCCCTTCATTAGCTGCGCTGTCGACTCGCATCACATCAGCCCCTGGCACCCTGCCGCTGCCACGCCTGGCCCTGGTGCCCTCACCCACACCTCGGTGTACCCATCCCACCGCCCCCCCCCCGCCCCAGCACCTCAGCCCAGGCAACGGGGCAGGGGCAGTGCCCACCTGCCCACATGGCACCTGGGGGCACTACCCCCCCAGGCCTGCCCCCCCCGCCCCCCCCTTGGCGGCTGTGCCCCCCTGCCCACCTGGCCCCTGGGGGCACTACCCCCCCAGGCCTGCCCCCCCCGCCCCCCCCTTGGCGGCTGTGCCCCCCTGCCCACCTGGCCCCTGGGGGCACTACCCCCCCAGGCCTGCCCCCCCCGCCCCCCCCTTGGCGGCTGTGCCCCCCTGCCCACCTGGCCCCTGGGGGCACTACCCCCCCAGGCCTGCCCCCCCCGCCCCCCCCTTGGCGGCTGTGCCCCCCTGCCCACCTGGCCCCTGGGGGCACTACCCCCCCAGGCCTGCCCCCCCCGCCCCCCCCTTGGCGGCTGTGCCCCCCTGCCCACCTGGCCCCTGGGGGCACTACCCCCCCAGGCCTGCCCCCCCCGCCCCCCCCTTGGCGGCTGTGCCCCCCTGCCCACCTGGCCCCTGGGGGCACTACCCCCCCAGGCCTGCCCCCCCCGCCCCCCCCTTGGCGGCTGTGCCCCCCTGCCCACCTGGCCCCTGGGGGCACTACCCCCCCAGGCCTGCCCCCCCCGCCCCCCCCTTGGCGGCTGTGCCCCCCTGCCCACCTGGCCCCTGGGGGCACTACCCCCCCAGGCCTGCCCCCCCCGCCCCCCCCTTGGCGGCTGTGCCCCCCTGCCCACCTGGCCCCTGGGGGCACTACCCCCCCAGGCCTGCCCCCCCCGCCCCCCCCTTGGCGGCTGTGCCCCCCTGCCCACCTGGCCCCTGGGGGCACTACCCCCCCAGGCCTGCCCCCCCCGCCCCCCCCTTGGCGGCTGTGCCCCCCTGCCCACCTGGCCCCTGGGGGCACTACCCCCCCAGGCCTGCCCCCCCCGCCCCCCCCTTGGCGGCTGTGCCCCCCTGCCCACCTGGCCCCTGGGGGCACTACCCCCCCAGGCCTGCCCCCCCCGCCCCCCCCTTGGCGACTGAGCCCGCCTCCCCCCATGGCACCTGGCGGCCCCACCCCGCCAGTCCTGCCCCCCCCGGCCCCCCCTTGGCGTCTGTGCCCACCCGCCCACATGGCACCTGGGGGCACTACCCCTCAAGTCCTGCCCCTCCCGACCCTCCCTTGGCGTCTGTGCCCCCTCCCCAGATGGCAGCACTGTGAGGGTTGGCACAGACCTCCGAGAGTCCCTCTCTGTAACCCACCCAGGCTGGCAATGCCCAGGTCCTTGTGCCCTGCCATGGCACAGCACCCGTGGGCGGGGGGCACACACACGCCTGTACCCCTGGCACCCCCCAAACTCCCCCTGCCTGCTCCTGGGGGCTGGGCACCGCTGGCCAGATGCCACCCTCGGGTTGGCTCCTACCTGTGCCCACCTGCAGCGCTGGGGCTGGCGGGCGGGAGGGTACCCAAAGCAACGAGGGGGACGCAAGAGGAGGGCACAGAGGGCACAGAGGGCACAGA
>WAAF01017532.1:0-10286 GCA_013400475.1 Tricholaema leucomelas | reverse complement strand
CAGGGCCGCCCTCGGAGACCCCCTCAGGGCCCCCTCACAGCCGCTTCGGAGCCGCTTCAGGGCCGCCTCAGAGCCCCTCTCAGGGCCGCCTCGGGGCCACTTCAGAGCCCTCTCAGGACCCCTCTGAGGTCTCCCTCGGGACCTTCTCAGTGCTCCTTGAGGACCCTTTCAGGGTCTCCCTTCGGGACCCCTCTCAGGGCTGCTTCGGGACCGCTTCAGGGTCGCTCTCGGAGCCCCTTCAGGACCCCCTCATAGCCGCCTCAAAGTCCCCTTCAGGGCCACCTCTGGGCCGCTTCAGAGCCCACTCAGGACCCCTCTCAGGGCTGCTTCGGGACCGCTTCAGGGTCGCTCTCGGAGCCCCTTCAGGGCCTTCTCAGGGCCGCCCTCGGAGCCCCCCTCAGGGTCCCCTCATAGCCGCTTCAGAGTCCCCTTCAGGGCCCACTCTGGGCCGCCCTCAGGGCCGCCTCAAGGTCCCCCTCAGGGCCACCTCTGGGCCGCTTCAGAGCCCTCTCAGGACCCCTCTGAGGGCTCCCTCAGGACCCTTTCAGGGTCTCCCTTCGGGACCCCTCTCAGGGTTGCTTCGGGACCGCTTCAGGGCCGCTCTCGAAGCCCTTTCAGGGCCCTCTCCGGGCCGCCCTCGGAGCCCCCCTCAGGGCCCCCCCCCTTCAGAGCCGCCTGAGGGCGGTTGCGGCGCAGCCATTTGGAGGCGGCGGCGGAGCCTTTGGAAGGAGGAGCGGGAAGCAGTTTGAATCCAACCGGGAATGGGTTGGGAATACGATGAGGTGAGAGGGAAGGGATTGAGGGTGGTGGTTTGGGGGGGATTTGGGGGGTCCGAGGTGGTTGAATTGAGGTAGGGAATGGAGGGGGGGCGGGAGGGGGAGCGGTGGCTGTGAGGGTTCAGAGAGGTTTGGATCCGACCGGGAATGGGCTGTGGAGAGTGGGAATGGGGTGGGAATGGATTGGGAACAGTGGGAATGGGTTGTGGATACTGAGACCAGATGGAATGGGAAGAGTGGGACAGGATGGGAGCTGGGAAAACAGGATAGGATGGATTGGGAGGAGTGGGAGAGGATGGGATGGGAGGGATGGGACGGGAAGAGTAGGATAGGTTGGGATGAGGATGTATGGGATGAGTGGGACAGAATAGGATGGGATGGGAGGAGTGGGCTGGGATGAGATGGTAGGAGTGGGACAGGATGGGATGGGAGGAGTAGGACAGGATGGAATGGGGCTGGGTGGGATGAGTGGGACAGGATGGGATGGGAGGCATGGAACAGGATGGGATGAGAGAAGTGGGACAGGATGGGATGAGAAGAGTGGGACAGGATGGGATGAGACTGGGTGGGAGAAGTGGGACAGGATAGGATGGGATGGGAAGAGTGGGACAGGATGGGATGAGACTGGGTGGGATGAGTGGGACAGGATGGGATGGGATGGGAGGAGTGGGACAGGATGGGATGAGAAGAGTAGGACAGGGTGGGATGAGGCTGGGTGGAATGAGTGGACAGGATAGGATGGGATGAGAGGAGTGGGACAGGATNGGAATAGTGGGAATGGGTTGGGAATAGGGTGAGGATAGTGGGAAGGGATTGAGGGTGGTGGTTTGGGGGGGATTTGGGGGGTCTGAGGTGGTTGAATTGAGGTAGGGAATGGAGAGGGGGGGGGGGAGCGGCGGCTGTGAGGGGTTGAAGCGGTTTGGATCCGACCGGGAGTGGGCTGTGGAGAGTGAGAATGAGTTGGGAAGGGTGGGAATAGGTTTGGAATAGTGGGAATGGGTTGGGAATAGGGTGAGGATAGTGGGAAGGGATTGAGGGTGGTGGTTTGGGGGGATTTGGGGGGGTCTGAGGTGGTTGAATTGAGGTGGCGAATGGAGGGGGGGAGATTGGAGCGCGGCGGCTGTGAGGGCGCGAAGCGGTTTGGATCCAACCGGGAATGGGTTGTGGAGAGTGGGAATGAATTGGGATTAGTGGGACTGGGCTGGGAATAGTGGGAATGGGTTGGGAATAGGGTGAGGATAGTGGGAAGGGATTGAGGGTGGTGGTTTGGGGGGGATTTGGGGGGTCTGAGGTGGTTGAATTGAGGTAGGGAATGGAGGGGGGGCGGGAGGGGGAGCGGTGGCTGTGAGGGTTCAGAGAGGTTTGGATCCGACCGGGAATGGGCTGTGGAGAGTGGGAATGGGGTGGGAATGGATTGGGAACAGTGGGAATGGGTTGTGGATACTGAGACCAGATGGAATGGGAAGAGTGGGACAGGATGGGAGCTGGGAAAACAGGATAGGATGGATTGGGAGGAGTGGGAGAGGATGGGATGGGAGGGATGGGACGGGAAGAGTAGGATAGGTTGGGATGAGGATGTATGGGATGAGTGGGACAGAATAGGATGGGATGGGAGGAGTGGGCTGGGATGAGATGTTAGGAGTGGGACAGGATGGGATGGGAGGAGTAGGACAGGATGGAATGGGGCTGGGTGGGATGAGTGGGACAGGATGGGATGGGAGGCATGGAACAGGATGGGATGAGAGAAGTGGGACAGGATGGGATGAGAAGAGTGGGACAGGATGGGATGAGACTGGGTGGGAGAAGTGGGACAGGATAGGATGGGATGGGAAGAGTGGGACAGGATGGGATGAGACTGGGTGGGAGAAGTGGGACAGGATAGGATGGGATGGGAGGAGTGGGACAGGATGGGATGAGAAGAGTAGGACAGGGTGGGATGAGGCTGGGTGGAATGAGTGGACAGGATAGGATGGGATGAGAGGAGTGGGACAGGATGGGATGAGTGGGACAGGATGGGATGGGATGGGAGGAGTGGGCTGGGATGAGATGTTAGGAGTGGGACAGGATGGGATGGGAGGAGTAGGATAGGATGGGTTAGAGCTGGGTGGGATGAGTGGGACAGGATAGGATGAGATGGGAAGAGTGGGACAGGATTGGATGAGTCTGGGTGGGATGAGTGGGACAGGATGAGATGAGAGGAGTGGGATGGGATGGGAAGAGTAGGATAGGATGGGAAGAGGCTGTGTGGAAGGAGTGGGACAGGACAGGGTAGGATTGGAGGAGTGGGCCAGGATGGGCTGGGAAGTGTAGGACAGGATGGGATGAGGCTGTGTGGGAGGAGTGGGACAGGACAGGGTAGGATTGGATGAGTGGGACAGGATGGGATGGGAAGAGTGGGACAGGATGGGATGGGGCTGGATGGGATCAGAACATTTAACCCTAAGATAAGTTTGGGTTGGAGAAGACCTCTTGAGGTCAACAAATCCCACCCAGCAACCCAGCACCACTGTGGCCACCAAACCATGATCCCAAATGCCACAGCCACACATTTTTGGCTGCTAAGGCCCACTGCTGGCTCCTGAGGACTTTGGCACCAACCAACACCCCCAAAGCCTTCTCCTCAAGGTTCCTTTTGAGCTATACTTGAGCTTTGTGCCCCAGCCAGCTGTAGAAACTTGGACCTGGCCTTGTTCACCTTCAAGGTTGGCTCAGAACCACCTCTCCAGCCTGTCCCAAATCCTTCTGCTTGGATCTCATCCTTTCAGCATCTCCAGTTTGACCACCAGGATCAAGTTTTAGCTTTGTGGTTGTTCTTTTGCAGGTCCATTTCAGGAGGTGAAGGTGAAGAAGATTCCAGAAGCAAGCATGAGGAGCTCAGAAGAAAGCAACTTCTCCTCTCCTACCTCCACAGTGTCCTCTCTTTTAGCCAGCTGCAGCTCTTCCAACCAGCAGCAAAGCTCCACCACTTGGATTCACTACAAGGCCAAAGTCTTCACCTCTGCATCTGAAGCTTTGGATGCTTACATTGAGGATTTTTATTCCACTCTTCCAGTTTCAGAAAGGAGAAAGGAGAAAATCATCTCCAGTTGGCCACCAATCTCCACCCAACTCCAAGCTTCCACAGGTCACACCAAAAGAAACCTCCAAATCAGGTGGTTGGGTGGAATGGGTTGGGGTGGAAGAGGTCTTGGAGGTCATGGAGTGATGGAATGGGGTTGGAAGAGGTTCTCAAGGACTTGAAGTGAGGGAATGAGGTTGGAAGAGGCCTTCAGGGTCATGGAGAGATGGAATGGGTTGGGTTGGAAGAGATCTTTAAGGTCATGGAGAGATGGAATGAGGTTGGAAGAGACCTTTAAGGTCATGGAGAGATGGAATGGGGTTGGAAGAGGCCTTTAAGGTCATGGAGTGATGGAATGGGTTGAAAGAGACCTTTAAGGTCATGGAGAGATGAAATGGGTTGGGTTGGAGGAGACCTTCAAGGTCATGGAGTGATGGAATGAGGCTGGAAGAGGCCTTCAGGGTCATGGAGTGATGGAATGGGATTGGAAGAGGCCTTCAAGGTCTTGGAGTGATGGAATTGGTTGGGTTGGATGAGACTTTTAAGGTCATGGAGAGATGGAATGAGGTTGGAAGAGGCCTTCAAGGTCATGGAGAGATGAAATGGGGTGGGTTGGAGGAGACTTTCAAGGTCATGGAGTGATGGAATGGAGTTGGAAGAGGCCTTCAAGGTCATGGAGAGATGAAATGGGGTGGGTTGGAGGAGACTTTCAAGGTCATGGAGTGATGGAATGGAGTTGGAAGAGGCCTTCAAGGTCATGGAGAGATGAAATGGGGTGGGTTGGAGGAGACTTTCAAGGTCATGGAGTGATGGAATGGAGTTGGAAGAGGCCTTCAAGGTCATGGAGAGATGAAATGGGGTGGGTTGGAGGAGACTTTCAAGGTCATGGAGTGATGGAATGGAGTTGGAAGAGGCCTTCAAGGTCATGGAGAGATGGAATGGGTTGGGTTGGAGGAGACCTTCAAGGTCATGGAGTGATGGAATGAGGCTGGAGAAGACCTTCAGGGTCATGGAGTGATGGAATGGAGTTGCAAGAGGCCTTCAAGGTCATGGAGAGATGAAATGGGTTGGGTTGGAGGAGACTTTCAAGGTCATGGAGTGATGGAATGGAGTTGGAAGAGGTCTTAGATCTTCCAACTTAGGTCCTTCTGATGGAGTAGAAGTTGAGGAGCTTCCATCTAAAGATCTTTGGAGCTTTTTGATTCTTCCTCAATCTTTTTTTTTCTCTTCCAGCCTTGAATGACCTCCAAAAGGACTCAAAGTTGTCTTCTCCACCTTCATCTTCTAGAAGCTTCCATGAACCTGACCTAGATTTGCTCAGCCTTACAACAGATGACCTCTTAACCCTCCCAGCAGATGGATCTCAACCTCTTCTCCATCCTCCAAACCAAGAGTGGACCAAACCAACACTTCCAGGAAGAGCTTTGAACCCAACTGAAGCTCTTCAAGTCCCACCTGGTGGCTTTGGTTCTTCTAAAGGACCTCAGAGAAGGTTACCTTGGAAGGACTCAACCGATTGGTGGCTTCCAAACTATCTAAGGTGGCTTCCAAATCAAAAAGCTGAGTTGAGGAGCTCAAGGCTCAGTAGTTTTCCTTATCCAAGGTGGCTTGAGGACCTTCTTCCTATCTCAACTCCAGAAGGTCTTGGACAGAGATGGAAACCTCAAGCCCCAACTCCATCATCAGAAGCTTCTGAGCTCCTTCTCAAGGACCTTTCTGCTCTCCAGAACCTTTCTGTCCTCAAGAACCTTTCTGTCCTCAAGAACCTTTCTGCTCTGAAGGACCTCAAGGACCTTTCTGCCCTCAAGGATCTCCAGAACCTTTCTGCCCTCCAGGACCTTTCTGCCCTGAAGGACCTCCAGAACCTTTCTGCCCTCCAGGACCTTTCTGCCCTGAAGGATCTCCAGAACCTTTCTGCCCTCCAGAACCTTTCTGCTCTCCAGGACCTTTCTGCCCTCAAGGACCTCCAGAACCTTTCTGCCCTCCAGGATCTCCAGAACCTTTCAGCCCTCCAGGACCTTTCTGCCCTCAAGGATCTCCAGAACCTTTCTGCCCTCCAGGATCTCCAGAACCTTTCAGCCCTCCAGGACCTTTCTGCCCTGAAGGACCTCCAGAACCTTTCTGCCCTCAAGGACCTTTCTGCCCTCCAGGACCTCCAGAACCTTTCTGCCCTCCAGGACCTTTCTCCCCTCCAGGACCTTTCTCCCCTCCAGGACCTTTCTGCCCTTCAGGACCTTTCTCCCCTCCAGGATCTCCAGGACCTCCAGGAACTTCCTCCTCTCCAGGACCTTTCTTCTGCTCTCCTGGATGTGAAGGATGAAGAGAAGAAGAAGCTCAAGGAGTCTTCTGCCAGCTCCACCATAAAGTCACCTCCAGGTAGGTGGATTTAGAGGTCACTTAGAGGTCATCTCAGCCAGTTTGGAGCTAGGAGTAAAGTAGGAGTAGCTCTGTTGGTTCTTGAGTGAGACCTGGAGAGGTTGGAAGGTTGGATGGAGGAGAGGCCAAGTGGGAGGAGGTCCAGGACAGCTGAAGGGTTGAGCTTGGTGGAGAACAACTCCATGGAGAAGTGACCTGAGGAAGGGTTGTAGTGGTCAAGAAGGTGACCATGAACCAGCAAGGTGACCAAGAAGGTCTCCTTGGTGGTCATGAAGTGTGACCAGAAGGTTGAGGTTCTCCTCCTTGCTCTGTTCTACTTTGGTGAGGTCACAGCTGGAATGTTTGGGTCAGTTGAGGTCCTGTGGAGGTCCTGAAGGTGTTGAGGAACATCTCAATGAGAAGGAGACTGAAAGTTGGAGAAGAACAACCTAAGAGGAGATCTTCTCAAGGGGTTGAGGGTCAAGAAGGTGGAACCAGAACCCAATGGGTGCAAAGTAGAAACCAGAAGGTTCTACCTGAAGCTGAGGAGAAACTTTGACTACTCAGAGAGGGTTTTGGTTTGGAGTCTTCTTCTCTGGAGAGCTTCCAAACCTCATTTGGAGGTTGTGGTGGTGTGGAGATGATCTCCAGAAGGTTCTTCTTCTCTGGAGAGCTTCCAAAGCTCACTTGGAGGTTGTGGTGATGTGGAGATGATCTTCAGAAGGTTCCATGCATGGACCTCAGCATCTCCTTCTACTCTGGAGAGCTTCCAAACCTCACTTGGAGGTTGTGGTGATGTGGAGATGATCTCCAGAAGGTTCCATGCATGGACCTCAGCATCTCCTTCTTCTCTGGAGAGCTTCCAAACCTCATTTGGAGGTCGTGGTGGTGTGGAGATGATCTCCAGAAGGTTCCATGCATGGACCTCAGCATCTCCTTCTTCTCTGGAGAGCTTCCAAACCTCATTTGGAGGTTGTGGTGATGTGGAGATGATCTCCAGAAGGTTCCAAGCATGGAACTGAGCTTCTCCTTCTCTTTTGTAGGTGACCATCTTGAACTTCTCACCTTCAAAAGCAACAGAGAGGAGAAGACTTTGATTGAAGAGGTCCCAAACCTTCTGGAAAGTGGTTGGAGCTCTTCCACAACTCAGATCTTGGATGAAGAAAGACCATGGGAGAAAGCTTCAAGAGCTTGGTAAGTCCATTTGAGGACCTGGAGTAACTTCTGAGGAGGTTTTTTGAGGGGGGTTCCTCTTTGTCTCCAAGTTGGAGATGGGTTGAAGATGGACCTGATTGGTTGGTGGCACCTAGAGGTCATCAGATGGTGACCACTGCCAAGTTGGTGGCCCTCAGAGCTCCATATTGGGCCTAGTAAAGCCTTTGACCCAGTCCCACCACCACCATCCTTGTGGTGGAGTTGAAGATGGATGAGGAACTGATTGGTTGGTGGCACCTAGAGGTCACCAATGCCAAGTTGGTGACCCTCAAGGCCCAGTGAAGTTCTTCTGGTGACCTGTGGTCAGCTTTGGAACCTTCAAGCCAAGAAGGAGCTTCTGGGGTGGGAGCAGAGGAGGTCACAAAGATGATCAGAAGGGGTTGGAGAAGCTCTTTTGTGAGGCCAGAGTTGAGGTGGAGAGGAGAAGGTTCCAAGGAGACCTTCTGGTGGCCTTCCAGTAGCTGAAAGAGACCTCCAAGAAGAGGTTTAGAAGGTTGAGAGGTCAAAAAGAGAGAGGTGGAGGTTGGACAACAGCAGAAGCTTCTTCACCACCAGGCTTACTAAGACCCTACAAGAGGTTGTCCACAGAGGTAGTTGTGGAGGTTTCATCCATCCTTGGAGCTTCACCAAAGCTCTGAGCAAACCTCAAGTTGAAAAGTTGGACTTAGATGACCTCTGGAGCTCCTCAACTCCATCACCAAAGAAGGTTGGGAGGAGCTCCTCAGTGTTTCCTCAGGGTTGTAATCACCACCCATAAACTTTTCCACCTCTGACTCCAAACCTTCTTCTTCTTTTTGGTCCCTTGGGACCTTCCTTGTAGCAAAGCTTCAACCTGCTGGCAGGAGTTGGAGACTTCTCTTCCTTTCTCCAAGGTGGACATCATCAAGAAGCTCTTGGAGGATTGTTTAAAGGTCAGGCACAAGGAGGAGGAAACTACTTGAAGGTTGAAGGAGGAGGAAGAACCTCCTGAGGTTCCAAGCAGGAGGAATCTCCTGAGGGTTGAAGCAGGAGGAGGAACCTCCTGAGGTGGAAGGAGGAGGAGGAGGAGCCTCCTGAGGTGGAAGGAGGAGGAGGAAGAACCTCCTGAGGTGGAAGCAGAAGGAACTTCCTGGAGGGTGAAGCAGGAGGAACCTCCTGAGGTGGTAGGAGGAGGAGGAAGAACCTCCTGAGGTGGAAGCAGAAGGAACTTCCTGGAGGGTGAAGCAGGAGGAACCTCCTGAGGTGGTAGGAGGAGGAGGAAGAACCTCCTGAGGTGGAAGCAGAAGGAACTTCCTGGAGGGTGAAGCAGGAGGAACCTCCTGAGGTGGTAGGAGGAGGAGGAAGAACCTCCTGAGGTGGAAGCAGAAGGAACTTCCTGGAGGGTGAAGCAGGAGGAACCTCCTGAGGTGGTAGGAGGAGGAGGAAGAACCTCCTGAGGTGGAAGCAGAAGGAACTTCCTGGAGGGTGAAGCAGGAGGAACCTCCTGAGGTGGTAGGAGGAGGAGGAAGAACCTCCTGAGGTGGAAGCAGAAGGAACTTCCTGGAGGGTGAAGCAGGAGGAACCTCCTGAGGTGGTAGGAGGAGGAGGAAGAACCTCCTGAGGTGGAAGCAGAAGGAACTTCCTGGAGGGTGAAGCAGGAGGAACCTCCTGAGGTGGTAGGAGGAGGAGGAAGAACCTCCTGAGGTGGAAGCAGAAGGAACTTCCTGGAGGGTGAAGCAGGAGGAACCTCCTGAGGTGGTAGGAGGAGGAGGAAGAACCTCCTGAGGTGGAAGCAGAAGGAACTTCCTGGAGGGTGAAGCAGGAGGAACCTCCTGAGGTGGTAGGAGGAGGAGGAAGAACCTCCTGAGGTGGAAGCAGAAGGAACTTCCTGGAGGGTGAAGCAGGAGGAACCTCCTGAGGTGGTAGGAGGAGGAGGAAGAACCTCCTGAGGTGGAAGCAGAAGGAACTTCCTGGAGGGTGAAGCAGGAGGAACCTCCTGAGGTGGTAGGAGGAGGAGGAAGAACCTCCTGAGGTGGAAGCAGAAGGAACTTCCTGGAGGGTGAAGCAGGAGGAACCTCCTGAGGTGGTAGGAGGAGGAGGAAGAACCTCCTGAGGTGGAAGCAGAAGGAACTTCCTGGAGGGTGAAGCAGGAGGAACCTCCTGAGGTGGTAGGAGGAGGAGGAAGAACCTCCTGAGGTGGAAGCAGAAGGAACTTCCTGGAGGGTGAAGCAGGAGGAACCTCCTGAGGTGGTAGGAGGAGGAGGAAGAACCTCCTGAGGTGGAAGCAGAAGGAACTTCCTGGAGGGTGAAGCAGGAGGAACCTCCTGAGGTGGTAGGAGGAGGAGGAAGAACCTCCTGAGGTGGAAGCAGAAGGAACTTCCTGGAGGGTGAAGCAGGAGGAACCTCCTGAGGTGGTAGGAGGAGGAGGAAGAACCTCCTGAGGTGGAAGCAGAAGGAACTTCCTGGAGGGTGAAGCAGGAGGAACCTCCTGAGGTGGAAGGAGGAGGAGGAAGAACCTCCTGAGGTGGAAGGAGGAGGAGGAAGAACCTCCTGAGGTGGAAGCAGAAGGAACTTCCTGGAGGGTGAAGCAGGAGGAACCTCCTGAGGTGGAAGGAGGAGGAGGAAGAACCTCCTGAGGTGGAAGGAGGAGGAGGAAGAACCTCCTGAGGTGGAAGGAGGAGGAGGAGGAAGAACCTCCTAAGGGTTCAAGCAGGAGGAAGAACCTCCTGAGATGGAAGCAGAGCAACACTTGGAGGAATGAAACTTCTCCACCAGTCCAGGTAGAAAGCAGCTCCTGGGGGGTTGGGGGTGGTGAAGGTGGACCCCAAGTTGACCATCATGGTCCAGAAAGTCCTCTTAGGTTGAGTTCTTCTTTAGGTGGAGGTCTTTGGGTGGAGGTTCTTTAGGTGGAGGTCTTTAGGTGG
>WAAF01017531.1:3675-39655 GCA_013400475.1 Tricholaema leucomelas | reverse complement strand
GGGGGGGGGGGGGGCTGTCCCCATCAGCACCCCGTGCAGGGTGGGCAGCAGACAGCAGGGTTTAGGCTCTGCAGGAGCAGTCACTGCCTCTTCCCTGGCTGGCCCCCGGTGACCTGTTGGGCTGGAAGGGAGCCGGCAGGCAGCAGCACCTCGGCCAGCAGCGCGGGGCCGGCAGGTTCGCTCCCCTTATGGAAAGGCATTCGGAGATGAGCAGGCTGCTGGGGCTGTTTATTCCTGGCAGCCCTTGGCTGGTGGCAGGGAGCAGGATTACATCAGTGAGGAGCAGGGCACCTGCTGCCAAGTTGCCCTCGGAGGCTCCCGGGGCTGGGCACGGGTGGCTCCGGCCAACAGAAACTAGCTGGGGAGGTGCCGGTCTGCACCGGGGGGGGGTGAGGGATGGATGCTTTGTAACAGCAGGGGCCATGCCCTGAGGGGTTTTCCCTCCTCTCCCAGGGATCTGTTGCTCCTAGGAGGAGCTCAGCTCCACAACCGCTGAGGCTGCAGATAGAAGAGAAGGGAGGAGAAAGCCGCAGGAGCGCTCCGGGAGCAGAGGCTTCGGGAGACACAGACCAGATTGCTCCCAGCTCGGCTCCTCTGACAGCCAGCAGCAGGTCGTGGCATTGTCCCAGCTAGGGGAAGGGGGAGCAGCCAAGGCTCAGAGCGCTCGCCAGAGCCTCTGGATGAGAGAGAGAGAACGTCCTCAAAGTGGGGACAAGGCAGGTTTGGGGGTGCGGAGCATGGAGCTCCTCTGGAGACCTGGCGCTAAGCCGGGAGGAGTCCTGAGCTCTGCCTTCGCTCAGGTGCAAGCTCTGGGCTCTGCCAGCCCCCAGCTCTTCCCGGTCGGGCTGCAGGGGATGCTCGGAAGTGCAGGCTGTCATTAGAAGCTGCCTGCCAGAGCAGGTTAATGTCCTGGTGGCCTCGGGGCTGGCGGAGGCACAGGGCCAGGGAAGGCAGCAGGGCTGCAGCAGACCTCACTGCCTCAGCCCCTGCGAGCCTGCCTGAGCCTCAAGCCTTGTTCCACCCATCAGTGCTGCTCACCAGGTAGTTCCCCTCCAGAGCTAGTGCCAGCACCTGTGCCTCTCACCTCTGCCCATCCTTCTCCCCCCCCTCCACAGGGCAGCTGTGTCCTGCTGCCTGCCTGTCCCAGTGCAGGCTGGGGCTGACCTGCAGGGGAGCAGCACTGGGAGAAGCACCTGGCAGTGCTGGGGGACAAGGTCAGCATGAGCCAGCAGTGTGCCCTCGTAGCCAGGAAGGGCAAAGGGCTCCTGGGTGCATGGAGAAGAGTGTGGCCAGCAGCAGGTAAAGGTAGGTTCTCCTTCCCCTCTCTTCTGCCCTGCTGAGGCCACATCTAGAGTCTTGGGTCCAGTTCTGGGCACCCCAGTTCAAGAGAGACAGGGAACTACTGGAGACAGTCCAGTGAAGGCTGCAAAGGTCCTGAGGGGTCCTGGAGCATCCCTGTGAGGAGCAAAGGCTGAGAGCTCCTGGGGCTGTGGAGCCTGGAGAAGAGCAGCCCCAGAGGGGATCTGAGCAATGCTCAGCAAGAGCTGAAGGACTGCACCTCCTGTCTGCAGAGGGCACCTCGCTGGCTCACGCTGGATTTGCTGTCCACCAGCACTCCAGCAGAAGGTCCTGGGAGCACTGCTGGACACCAAGGTCCCTGTGAGCCAGCAGTGTGCTCTCATGCCCGAGGAAGCCATGCTCTTGGGGTGCATGAAGGAGAGTGTGGCCAGCAGGTGGGAGCTTCTCCTCCACCTCTACTCTGCCCTAGGGAACTACTGGGCACAGCACTCAAGGTGGGGCCTCATTGTCCTCAGCTGCTTTAACAGCCCCCAGACTGAAGCAGCAAAACCTCTCCTTTGGAGCTTCCTTGAGGACTCAGTGATGGAGTGCACAGCCTATCTGCCCCGAGGCAATGGGCTCAGCANTGGCAGAGAGAGTGATTGGCACTGGAATGGGCTGCCCAGGGAGGTGGTGGAGTGGCTGTGCCTGGAGGTGTTGAAGCCAATCCTGGCTGGGGCACTTAGTGCCATGGTCTGGTTGCTTGGCCAGGGCTGGGTGCTAGGTTGGGCTGGATGAGCCTGGAGGTCTCTTCCAGCCTGCTTGATTCTATGATCCTATGGTTCCTTGATTCCTAGCTCTGTGTGGTGCTGAGCTGCTGGCCAGGCTGGGAGCTGCTGCCTCTCGCAGAAATCTGGCCCCACTTGAAAACAGAGCCAAGAGCCATCAGGTCCTTGTCACAGAGCCCATCACCAGGGAGCTGGTGACCAGTTAGTCAGGCCCCAGGAGAGCTGGAACCGGTCTGACATCCCCAGCATGAGTCACCTGAGCTTTCCCTGTCAACCAGCAGCAAACAACTCTTCTGGCTTAGAAGTTGCGTCCCAGTTTCTGGGGCTGTTTACATTCAGCTCCCTTCCAGGATTTGCTTTGCTCCATTTTCTGCTGGTTTTTAATGTAATTTCATCAGCCATTAGCTCAGGACACAGCTCAGCTCCACTGGCACTTAACACAGGGTTGAGTGGTTTGGGTTCTGTTTGTTGGCTTCTCCCCCCACCCCTAACCATCTTCATTTGAGTAATGATGAAGCTGCTTTGGGAGCAAAGATTCCACACCACCCCCCCAGCCCCTCGGTGTGACCTGGCAGTGGTGGAGTGACCATGGAGGTTGTGCACCACCAAACCAGCCTGACTATGGTAAAGCTGCTCCAAACCAGCAGCCTTCACCCTTTGGGAGCCCTGAGCTGCTGCTACCCAACCCTGGGGAGTGACCTTTTGGCTTCTCCACCTGCAAGTTGGTGATTTCCTGGCTGAAGGCTGGGGAGGGAGGGGGTTGGATGTAGGGAGGTGAATTTGTTTCCATGCAGATTGTACAAGGAGGGAGAGCTGAGTGCTGAGGCACAGACACACTTTCACTTCCCTTCAGGCTAAGAATAGCACCCAGTGCCTTCAGCAGGGACTGCAGCCAACAGGCTTCCCCTGCCTCCTCCTGCGGCACAGGAGAGGAGGGTGGGGGGCAACTGGGGAAACTGAGGCACAGAAACCCTTAACCCAGTTAAAGGAAGGGGTTAGGAAAAGGCTTGTGCAGTCCTTGCACCCCCTGCCAGCACCTCAACATCATTCTCAAACTGAGGGGCCCAGAACTGGGCACAGCACTCAAGGTGTGGCCTCATTGTCCCCAGCTGCTTCAACAGCCTCCAGACTGGAGCAGCAAAAACTCCTCCTTTGGAGCTTCCCTGAGGACTCAGTGATGGAGTGCACAGCCTATCTGTGCTCAGCACCATCCTGGCTCCTGGTGGCCAGCAAGCAAGCAAGCCTGTGGCCTTGAGTGCTGTGTCCAGTTGTGGGTTCCTCAATTCCAGAGAGATGTTGAGGTGCTGGAAGGTGTTTGGAGAAGGGCAGCAAGGCTGGGGAGGGGCCTGGAGCACAGCCCTGTGAGGAGAGGCTGAGGGAGCTGGGGGTGTGCAGCCTGCAGCAGAGGAGGCTCAGGGCAGAGCTCATTGCTGTTTACAACTTCTGGAGGGCATTCCCTGTCCTTGCCTGATGCCAGGTGACATAAACCGATCCAAATGAGTGCCCAGGGAAAACCCTGAGCCCAGCCTGGGAGAAAGTGAGGTTCCTGCACTCCAGCACTGGCCCTAGGGAGTGTGGTCCCAAAGGCTTCCTGATACCTGGAGCTGAGTCAAAAGGACCAGTTCAGAGCAATTGCTTTGGAAGGGCTCTTGCAGCCTCAGCTCCCCTCGGGGCTTGGAGCCGGTGACAAGGAGCGGGCGGCTGGGGACATGGGGCTGGGGTAAGTGGGGACACTGCCTCTGCATCACGCTGGGTGCAGCTCCTCCAGCAGCTCTTCACTCTGCAGTGACAGCCCCTGGGGCTGGCAGCATCCTGAAAATCATCTCTGCAGCACTCCCAGGCTCCTGCTGAAAAGAAAAAACCCCAACCAAAACCAAACCCCCCCCAAAATCCCTCCCCAGAGTGCAGCTGTCCCAAAGCCAGGAGCTCCCTGCTGGAGATCTCCAACCTTTGCTGTCCTCTGGCCAGGCACAGAAGCTTTGCCACAGTTCTCAAGCCCTTACCAACTGATCAAGCCACTCTGCTGCCTCCTTTTGCAAGCAGATCATCTGTGATAGCTAATGATTGAATCCAGAATTAATTGCAGGGGTAAGTCCACTCCTAATTAGCAACAGATTTAGGGAATGGGCACTAGGAGAGCTCTTTGGCTCTCGAGTTGCCTCTAGTCGAGCATGGGTTGGGGATTAGAGTCTGTGGGGCTTTTTAATTCATAATTGAGGAGCTGATTAAAGCTGAGTTTAGTGCACTTGGAGGAGGCAGCCTGGGAGGGTTGTGGAGCTGGGGATGCTGCTGTGGTTTGTGTCAGGGGTGTTGGCTGAGCAGCCAGGCTGGATCCAGCCTGCTTGGGAGTCCTTTTGCTGCCAGAGAAGGTGTGAAGGTGGCCAAGAGCTGTGAGGTGCCTGGCACTGATGGGAAGGTGGAGCAAAGCTGCCCAGCACCTGGGTGTGAGGCTTTTGCCAGCTGCTTTTCAGGCTGCCAGGATGTGCTGGAGTGAACCTTTCAGTGTGTTAGCAGACTGGTACCTGGTGGGGCAATGGGTCAGACCCTTTTGGATGTGTGGGTGCTTCAGGCTGGGGTTCTGGAGGTCTGCCAGTCCCCTTCGGTGGCAGCTTCTCCTTCTCCACAGCTCACACTGCCACTCCTGGCTGCCCCTAACACATGCCAGGGCAGGAAGGGGCTTGCTGCATCCATCTCCCTCCCAGCTCCCTGGATGCTCTTCTGCTACATCCCTGGAGTTTGCCCTCAGCAGAGCTGTGCCCAGGAACGCTGAAGGCAAACCCTGCTGCTCTGCTGGGCTGTGATGTGCATCGTGCTGCACCCAGGGCTGGCTGCAGGGGACCCCAATGACCCACCTCGGAGCTGGGTGTAGGGGAATGAGAACCACAGAACTGCCTGCTCAGAAGAGACCTTAAAATGTCCACCCACAACCTAACATCTCCCTGCACACAACTGTCAGACCATGGCCCCCAGCTCTTGTCCTTGTGAATCTCCTGTGCTCAGAGCAGAACCAGGCAAGTCCTTCGCTCGCAGGCGATGCTGTGATGCCAGAGATGATGCTCATCCTCCATGGGTGGTTAGTTCAGGGCTGATGATGCTAAGAGACAGCTGAGGGGAAAAATAAACACACACACCCCCCCCCCAAAAAAAAAAAAAATCAAACCCAAACCAACTCAAACCCAACAGCCCAAACAAGAAAGGTCCAAGGGCTGAGCAAGTTTCCGTCAGCGCTGCAGAACCAGCGGGCACTGGAAAATCTTAGTGGGGAGCAAGAGGGAAGGAAGCAGCTTCTGCTTTCTGATAGTGGTTCCTGTCACAGCCCCTGGAGCAGAGGGTGTGTGCAGGAGGGAGTTTAGTCATCGTGGGCAGATCCTGCTGCCCGTTCCAGGGGCCTCTGCGGTGCCCTTTGCCTTTAAAGGCATCGCCTGAATCACGCTGCCCGCGGGGCTGCTCCTGCCCTGGCTCCATCGCCCAAGGCTGCCGTGTTGGCTGTCAGCTGATAGCCAGGGACACAAAGCATCTGATCTGTCCAGGAGATGGACACTCAGCAGCCAGGGCTGCTGGAGGCAGTTGGCTGGGTCATAGAATCATAGAATTGCAGAATGGTTTAGGTTGGAAGGGACCTCAGAGATGATTTACTCCAATCCCTCCACTCCATCACAGGCAGGGACACCTCTGGAGTGGAGGCTGGGATGGAAGCAGGAGTGCAGGGTGAATGGGAGGAAGGATATTAGTCAAAGGAGGACTAGGACAAAGGATCACAGCATCATAGGATGTAAGGCCACAGAGCATCGAATCCAACCCAACCCTGCCAGAGCAGGGCCATAGAAGCCAGCGCAGGTCACACAGGATGTGTGCTGGAGCTGTGAGTCCTGCAGGGCTCAAACCTCCCCAGCCCCCCCTTGGTGGCAGGCAGCATCTTTGCCTCTTCTCCCTGCTGCAGACATCTCCTTGGTGTGCTAAGCTTCCTGGTGTGCAAAGTTTGCAGAGGGAAAGCTGAGCCCACTCCTGCTGCTGTGGTGGACTCGAGGGACCACATCAGGCCTCTTCCTCCTCCCCATCTGCTCATGGTGTTGCCCACAGCTACTGACTGAAAGGAGAGAGAATCCATTACAGCATCACAGAATTAATGGGGCTGGAAGGCAGCTCTGGAGATCATCCAGCCCAGCCCCCCCACCTCTGCCAGAGCAGGTCAACCCAGAGCAGGTTGCACAGGATGGCATCCAGGCAGGTTTGGAATGGCTCCAGAGATGCAGACTCCAGCATCTCTCAGCCCAGTGGCCTGGGTACTGATGCCTGCAGCCAACTTCCAGCTCAGCAGAGCAGAATCATTTCTGTGGAGCTCAGGAAAAGAGCACAAAGGTTCCACTCCCAAAGGTTGTGCTCCCCTGTGGCCAACTGCAGGTGCTTGGCTCTGGTCTTGCTCTGCAAGCTGTGGGCTTAGAGTATTTACAAACACTCTTACAGAGCTGCACAGCTGCCAGACCACACAGCACACAGCCCTGGCAGCTGCTGCACCAGTCAGCTCAGCACAGAGAGTCCCAGCCACGGGCTGGTGTCCCTGCTTCTGACCACCTGCCCTGCCTAGATCCACCTTAAGCAGCATCCCAGTCCTGTGGAGATGCAGCAGCTGCACCCCCTGTCTGCAGAGGGCACCTCGCTGGCTCACGCTGGATTTGCTGTCCACCAGCACTCCAGCAGAAGGTCCTGGGAGCACTGCTGGACACCAAGGTCCCTGTGAGCCAGCAGTGTGCTCTCATGCCCGAGGAAGCCATGCTCTTGGGGTGCATGAAGGAGAGTGTGGCCAGCAGGTGGGAGCTTCTCCTCCACCTCTACTCTGCCCTAGGGAACTACTGGATCAATGTCCAACAAAGGACCATGAAGATGCTGAGGGGTCCTGGAGCATCTCTGTGAGGAGCAAAGGCTGAGAGCTCCTGGGGCTATGGAGCCTGGAGGAGAGCAGCCCCAGAGGGGATCTGAGCAATGCTCAGCAAGAGCTAAAGGAGCTGTGGGGAGCAAGAGGATGGTGCTGGGCTCTTGTCAGTGGTGCCCAGCAACAGGACAAGAGGCAGTGGGCACAAACTGGAACCCAGGAGGTTCCATCTGAACAGGAGGAGAAAGTTCTTTAGTGTAAGGGTGCTGGAGGCCTGGAGCAGGCTGCCCAGAGAGGTTGTGGAGTCTCCTTCTCTGCAGAGCTTCCAACCCCACCTGGCCACTGTCATCCTGGGGCAAGCTGCTGTGGGTGCCCTGCTTTAGCAAGGGGGTTGGACTGGATGATCCCCAGAGGTCCCTTCCACCCTCCCCCACCATGCTGAGATTCTATGATCTGCTGCAGCATCCTCCTGCCTGGGCAGGAGTTGCTCACACACCCTCTTGGCTTCTCTCTCCAGAGCCAAAGCTGCTTCACTTTTTCCCCCCTCTCTGCTAGGAGCTCTGCTGAAGCCTTCTCCATCCCCATCCCTTATGCATGCAATGTGTCATGCCTGACCCAGGGTCACCATGAGCTGCCAGCCCTGCTGCTGCCTGGCAAGACTAACCCAGCCCTTGGCCTCTCTTAGCTAATTGCTTCTCAGGAGCTTAGATCTTGCCAGCCTTTGGGCTTCCCAGTATCGCTCAGGCTGCTTTATCACTGCCATGTCCTACATGGAGCAAACTGGGGCTGGCAGAGGAAAAGAGGGGGGGGAAAAGTAAAGGGAATAAAAAAAAGGGAAGAGAAGGGGGGGAGGGGGGTGGGAAAGGAGGAGGGAAACATGTTGGTGGCAGTGGAAATCAAGGGCAGGTTCAGACGTCACAGCAGAGGAGAGGATCAGCAGCCTCAGCAGTCAGCAGGGAAATAAGTTGCTGGCGTCACTGCTGATGTGAGCCACAGGCACATCTTGCAGAGCAGCTACATCTGTGCCATGCTTGCAGCACCAGCCCAGCTCCTGCAGCCTTCACAGCAGGCACTGCAGCTCTGCTGCTCAGGATTTGAGGTCACTTCGCTGCATGCTCTCCTCTGGCCTCTATCTTGCTGAGCTAGGGGGGTCCTGCGCCTCAGAGGAAGCCAAGAGGGACAGAGAGAGTCTGGGGGAGGCTCAAGGATGGTGGAGGGAGTGGAGCATCTCTCTTATGAGAGACCTGGGGCTGTTTAGCCTGGAGAGGAGCAGCCCCAGAGGGGATCTGAGCAGTGGTCACCAATATCTGAAGGTGGGTGTCAAGAAGAAGGGGCCAGGAACTGTTCAGTCGTGCCCAGGGATAGGATGAGGGGCAGTGGGCACAAACTGGAACCCAGAAAGCTCTCCCTCAACAGAAGGAGACATTTGTTTGGTGTGAGGGTGCTGGAGGCCTGGAGCAAGCTGCCCACAGGGGTTGTGGAATCTTCTCTGGAGAGCTTCCAACCTCCCCCTGGCCATTGTGCTCCAGGGCAAGCTGCTGTGGGTGCCCTGCTTGAGCAGTGGGCTTGGACTGGATGATCTCCAAAGGTCCCTTCCAACCTCTACCATTCCATGACTCTGTGACCAGGAGGTTGGGTCTGGTCTGGGGGCAGCAGAGCCCTCAGTGTCCTCCTGTTGTTGGGGGCACTGCTGTTACAGTTGGGATGCCAAGGGATGGAGCTCAGCAGAGGGTGAGGACAGCTGGTCAGGATCCAGGAGAGATTCAGAGCCTGAGCATGGCTGGTGCCATGTGCTGGGGCAGTGCCTTCCAGGACAGGTGGGTGGGAGGCCCCTGTCACCTTCCCAGATGAGGCAGGGACCTCTCTCCCAGCCTGGTGTCTGCTCTCAGCTTGAGACAGGGCAAGGGAAGGTGCCCTCACCCACACAGTGGGCATCACCCAAGTATCCACTCCTCCAGCACTCCCCATTGGTTGCTTTCCATTTCACCTCCATCCTTCCACCCAGAGATGCTCACAGCTGCAGCCAGCCCCAGCCCTGCTCCTGCCTCTGCTTTCCTCAGTGCTTTGCAGATGCCCTGAGCTTCATCTCCCCCTCTCATGACTCATTTCTTTCTCAGGCTTTAATTTTTCAAGAGGCTCTCCTGGGTGCAGAAGGTTTAATACCTGCAGAGCCTCCCTCCCAGCAGGTGCCACTGAGCTTTCCAAAGCAGTGTGGACAGGGACAGTGGCTGGAGCTGGTGGCCCTGAGCAGCACCCCAGCTGCTCCCAGGGCCACACTGAGACAGACACACAGCAGATGGAGCCCAAGCTGGGAATTTCAAGCTGGGAACAAAGATTCCATGCTGCCTGCAGGGCTATTTCCACAGCAGAAGGAGGTAGAAGGGATGGAGATGGCTGTGGCAGAGTGCCTGGGATGGGTAGAAAGCACTGACTGAGTGCTGTGGGGGAAAGAGAAAACATTTTGGCTTTGGGGGGATTCCCCAGGTCCTGCCACACTTTGCAGTCTGGGATAAGCCACAACTTCTCACACTGGCTCCAGGGACAGGGAGGTTTGTGGAGGGTGGGGAAAGGCTCCAGCAAGATCTTGACCTCACTCAGCTCAGGCTCTGCTGATGCTCTCCTGGGGTGGAGCTGAAGCTGCCTCAAAGCTTTTCTGCCAGGGAGGCAGCAGGTTTGCTGTCCCCATTGAGGGGTGACAAGAGTTGATTCCCTGCTCCTTTCCCAGCAGGCTGAGGAGGAGCAGCAGGTGAGAGAGGGGTTGAGGTGCAGCCAACCCAGCACCTGAGCATGTTTGCTGCTCTTTGGATAACGGAGTTGCTGTTTGGAGAGCGATAGGAGAGCTGCCAGCTGCTGTTTGCTCTTTGTGTTGGCTTTGTGAATGTCAGAGTGTGAGGTGCAGAGCTCTTAACCCTGCTCCAGCTCTCTCCAGGCACCAGGACCCTGCCAAGTGGTAGCTGAATAAAGAAGAATTTGTGGGGTGCAGCAAGGGGGTGCTGGGAGAGAGGAGCTGAAGAGGAGGCAGCAGTGCCCAGGTGGGCAGCAGAGCCAATGGCATCCTGGGCTGGCTCAGGAGCAGTGTGGGCAGCAGGACAAGGGAGGTTCTTCTGCCCCTGTGCTCAGCACTGCTCAGGCCAGACCTGGAGTGCTGTGTCCAGTTCTGGGCTCCTCCATTGCAGAGAGATGTTGAGGTGCTGGAAGGTGTTGAGAGAAGGGCAGCAAGGCTGGGGAGGGGCCTGGAGCACAGCCCTGTGAGGAGAGGCTGAGGGAGCTGGGGGTGTGCAGCCTGCAGCAGAGGAGGCTCAGGGCAGAGCTCATTGCTGTCTGCAGCTCCCTGCAGGGAGGCTGTAGCCAGCTGGGGTTGGGCTCTGCTGCCAGGCAGCCAGCAACAGAAGAAGGGGACACAGCCTCAAGCTGTGCCAGGGCAGGTCTAGGCTGGATGTTAGGAGGAAGTTGTTGGCAGAGAGAGTGATTGGCATTGGAATGGGCTGCCCAGGGAGGTGGTGGAGTGGCTGTGCCTGGAGGTGTTGAAGCCAAGCCTGGCTGGGGCACTTAGTGCCATGGTCTGGTTGGTTGGGCAGGGCTGGGTGCTAGGTTGGGCTGGCTGAGCTTGGAGCTCTCTTCCAACCTGCCTGATTCTATGATTCTATGACTCTATGCCTGGGTGATTTGGCTGGTTGCAGGTCACCCTCTCCTGCAGCCCTTGGCAGGTTGTGCCCAAGCTCCTGGAGCAGCAGCTGCAGCAGAGAGCCTGTGCATGGGGCTGGAAGTGAGCAGGGCAGAAGCTTCTGGGTGAGAATTTGAGACAGAAGCCAGAAAGGGAACTTTGTGGTTGTTCTGTTCTTAAAGGTCTTGCTGTGGCAGGACATGGGGAGATGGTTTGAAACTAAAAGAGGGGAGAGTCAGACTGGAGAGAAGGGAGAAATGTTTGCCCCTGAGGGTGGTGAGAGCCTGGCTCAGGTTGCCCAGCAAGGTGGGAGCTGCCCCATGCCTGGCACCACTGCAGGTCAGGTTTGTTTGGGGCTCTGAGCAACCTGCTCTGCTTGAGGATGTCCTTGCTGGTTGCAGGAGGTTGGACTGAGTCCCCTCTGACCCAAATCAGTCTGGGAGTCTACAATTCCTGGTGCCATGGGAGGCAGGACCTTGCACAGGAGGAGCTGTAAAGCACAGCCCTGGCACAGGGAACGTTTCCAGCTCCACTTGCAGGACTCCTTTGGGCCTTTCCCAGTAAATATTTGCACTCTGGCACAGGCACAGGAGGTCACAGCCACTAAGGTACATTTGCAGCCTCTAGAACAGACCTACAAGTGCCCATCTCCTGCAGCCAGGGAGCCTGCAGAGTCCTCTTGGCCTTGGCTCTGGCCTCTTCTCCCTAGCAACAAGCAATAGGATGAAGGGAAATGGCCTCAGGTTGCATCAGGTAAGGTTTAGGTTGGACATGAGGAACAATTTCTTTGCTGCAAGAGGGATTGGCACAGGCTGCCCAGGGAGGTGGTGGAGTTTCCATCCCTGGAGGTGTTCAAGCCATGGCACTTGGGGACATGGGTGAGTGGCCATGGTGGGGTTGGGCTGTTGGTTGGGCTGGGTGATCTCAGAGGAGGTTTTTCCTGTCCTGTGATTCTGTGATCAGAAGAAACTTCTCCTCTGAAAGGGTTCTCAAAGCCTGGCACAGGCTGCCCAGGGAGGTGGTGGAGTTTCCATCCCTGGAGGTGTTCAAGCCATGGCACTTGGGGACATATTGAGTGGCCATGGTGGGGTTGGGCTGGATGATCTCAGAGGAGGTTTTTCCTGTCCTGTGATTCTGTGATCAGAAGAAACTTCTCTGAAAGGGTTCTCAAAGCCTGGCACAGGCTGCCCAGGGAGCTGGTGGAGTCTCCATCCCTGGAGGTGTTTCAAAGCTGGGTAGATGTGGTGCTGAGGGCCACACTTTGAGAGAGGCAGAGCACAGCTGGGCTGGATGATCTTGGAAGGACTTTTCCAACCCAAACAATTTGATGTCTCTTTGTGCTCCTCAAGCAAAGTTTCTCCTCCCTTGAAGTGATTAATTCCTGCCTCCCACCACGGCCGCCTGCAGTCCCATCTATATCTGTGGCTCCCCACTCCTCCTTCAGCTGTAAAATATTTATAGCCCCCTACATCAGGACTCTTCTTCTGTCTCCTCACCACCACCACCACCATCACCACCATCCCTTTTTCTGCTTTGTTTCATTTCTTTTCCCTTCTTTCCTGCCTTCCTCCCGGGGCTCCCCCAGCTCTGCTCAGCTCTGCCGCACCAGGAGCTGCTTCGTTTTGCTCTCACTCAGTGAGCAGGGAGAAGCTGCGAGGAGCAATTCAGCTTCTGCTCAGGGAATGCAGTGCCTCTTTAACTGCAGGCATCTGCAGCTCCTCGGCAATGCATTATTGATGGGCATTAGGCAAACCAAGTAGGGGTTTTGTCTCTTCTTATCCTTCTTTCTTCTTCTTTTCCTCCTCCTTCTTCTCTCTTCTCCTCCTCCTCCTCCTTCTTCTTCTTATCCTCCTCCTCCTTATTCTTCTTCTCCTCCTCCTCCTTATTCTTTCTTCTTCTCCTCCTCCTCCTCCTCCTCCTCCTCCTCCTCCTCCTTCTTCTTTCTTCCTTTTCTTCTTTCTTCCTTCTTCTTTTCTTCTTTCTTCCTTCCTTCTTCTTTTCTTCTTTCTTCTTCTTCCTTCTTCTTCTTCTTCTTCTTCTTCTTCTTCTTCTTCTTCTTCTTCTTCTTCTTCTTCTTCTTCTTCTTCTTCTTCTTCTTCTTCTCCTTCTCCTCCTCCTCCTCCTCCTCCTCCTCCTCCTCCTCCTCCCCCTCATACTTCTCCTCCTCCTCCTCCTTCTTTCTTCTGCCTCTTCTGCTTCTTTCTTCTTCTTCTTCTCCTCCTCTTTATTCTTTCTTCTTCTCCTTCTTCTTCTCCTTCTTGTTTACCTCTTCCTCCTCCTCTTCCTCCTCCTCCTTATTCTTTCTTCTTCCGCTTCTTTCTTCTTCTCCTCCTCTTTATTCTTTCTTCTTCTCCTTCTTCTTCTCCTCTTCCTCCTCCTCCTCCTCCTTTCTTCTTCTCCTTCTCCTTCTCCTTCTCCTTCTTCTTTCTTATTCTTCTTCTTGTTCTCCTCCTCCTCTTCCTCCTCCTCTTCCTCCTCTTCCTCCTCCTTATTCTCCTCCTCCTTCTTGTTCTTCTCCTCCTCCTTCTTCTTCTCCTCCTTATCTTCCTCCTCCTGCTTCTTCCTCCTCCTCCTTCTTCTTCTTCTTTGCCTCTGGATGCTTTTTAGCAACATTTATGAGTTTCTCTTCTCCTTTTTTTTCCTCTCCACTTCAGACACAGGTCACCTTCTCACCTTCTCCAGCTCACCTTCACCTCCTCTCATGGTGGATGTTTGTAGAGGCTGATTATGCCCCAGCTTTGCCCTGTGGCATTGACACCCCCTTCATTATCTAAAGGGGGCTACAAGAAAGCTGGGGAGGGACTTTTTAGGCTGTCAGGTAGGGATAGGAGTGGGGAGAATGGAACAAAGCTGGAAACGGAGAGATTCAGCCTGGATGTGAGGAAGAAGTTCTTCAGCATGATGCCTTTTTTAATTGCAGGCATCTGCAGCTCCTCAGCAATGCATTATTGATGGTTATTAGTCAAATAAAAGAGTCCTTTTATCTCTTCTCCTTCCTCCTCTTCTTCTTCTGCTGTTGGCAGCATTTGTGAGTTTCTCTTCTCCCTTTTTTTGCTGTCGACTTCAAACAGAGGTCACCTTCTCATAGAATCACAGAATCAGGCAGGGTTGGAAGGGAGCACAAGGAGCAGGCAGTTCCAACCCCCCTGCCATGCCCAGGGACACCCTACCCTAGAGCAGGCTGCCCACAGCCTCAGCCAGCCTGGCCTGAAACACCTCCAGCCATGGGGCCTCAACCCCCTCCCTGGGCAACCCATTCCAGCCTCTCACCACTCTCCTGCTCAACAACTTCCTCCTCACCTCCAGCCTCACTCTCCCCACCTCCAGCTTTGCTCCATTCCCCCCAGTCCTGGCACTCCCTCACAGCCTCAAAATTCCCTCCCCAGCTTTTTTGTAGCCCCCTTCAGATCCTGGAAGGCCACAAGAAGGTCACCTGGGAGCCTCCTCTGCTCCAGCCTGCACAGCCCCAACTCTTTCAGTCTGTGCTCACAGCAGAGCTGCTGCAGCCCTCTCAGCATCCTCCTGGCCCTGCTCTGGACACTCTCCAGCATCTCCACAGCCCTCTTGTCCCAGGGGCTCCAGAACTGGATGCAGTACTCCAGGTGGGGTCTCAGCAGAGCAGAGCAGAGGGGGAGAATCCCCTCCCTGGCCCTGCTGGCCACACTTCTGCTGCTGCAGCCCAGGCTCTGCTTGGCTTTCTGGGCTGCAAGTGCACACTGCTGGCTCCTGTTGAGCTTCTCCTCCAGCAGCACCCCCAAGTCCCTCTCCTCAGGGCTGCTCTCCAGCCACTCACTGCCCAGCCTGGATTTGTGCTTGGCATTGCCTCGACCCAGCTGCAGGACCTTGCACTTGGTCTTGTTGAACCTCCTGAGCTTGGCTTGTGCCCACCTCTGCAGCCTGCCCAGGTCCCTCTGGATGGATCCTGCCCTCCAGCCTGGCTGCTGCACCACACAGCTTGGTGTGGGCAGCAAACTTGCTGAGGCTGCACTCAGTGCCTCTGTCCATGGCACCCACAGAGATGTTGAACAAGACTGGTCCCAGGACTGATCTCTGGGGGACTCTGCTTGTCCCTGGCCTCCACTTGGCCATGGAGCCATTGACAGCCACTCTGTGGGTGCAGCCATTAAGCCAGTTCTGCATCCATCAGTGGTCCACCCCTCAAACCCATGTGGCACCAGCCTGGGGACCAGGGTGTGGTGCAAGACAGTGTCAAAGGCCTTGCTCAGGTCCAGGTCAAGGACATCAGTTGCTTGCTCCTCATCTATTCATCTTGTGGCCTGTTCATAGAAGGCCTCCAGGTTTGTCAGGCAGGATTTGCCCCTGGTGAAGCCATGCTGATTGTAGCCAATCACCTCCTCACTATTCTCCTGTCTCAGTAGTGCTGTTCTCATCTTCCTCTTCTCCAGCTCACCTTCACCACCTCTCATGGGGGTGTGTTTGTAGAGGCTGATTTTGCCCCAGCTTTGCCCTGTGGCATTGACATCCCCTTCAGTATCTTAAGGGGGCTACAAGAAAGCTGGGGAGGGACTTTTTAGGCTGTCAGGTAGGGATAGGAGTGGGGGGAATGGAACAAAGCTGGAAATGGAGAGATTCAGCCTGGATGTGAGGAATAAGTTCTTCAGCATGAGGGTGGTGAGAGCCTGGAAGGGGTTGTCCAGGGAGGTGATGGAAGCTTCATCCCTGGAAGTGTTTAAGGCCAGGCTGGATGAGGCTTTGACCAGCCTGATCTAGTGGGAGGTGTCCCTGGCCTGGGGGCCAGGATGATCCTTGTGGTCCCTTCCAACCCTGACTGATTCTATGACACCAGAAAAACATCAGCAGTGTCCCTTCATGATTCATGGAGTCGTGGAATGAGTTAGATTAGAAGGGACCTTAAAGATCATCCAGCTCCAAACCCCCTGCCATGGGCAGGGAGAGCTCCAACCCCCCTGCCATGGGCAGGGACAGCTCCCACCAGCTCAGGTTGCTCAAGGACTCTTCCAACCTGGCCTTGAACACCTCCAGGGAGAGGGCATCCACAGCCTCCCTGGGCAACCTGTGCCAGTCTCTCCTCACCCTCACTCTAAAGAATTTCCTCCTCATCTCCAGTTTTAGTCTCCCCTCTTCCAGCTTCAATCCATTCCCTCTCATCCTATCTCTTCCAGCCCTTGTCAGAAGTCCCTCCCCAGCTCTGCTGGAGCCCCTCCAGGTACTGCAAGGCTGCTCTAAGGTCTCCCTGGAGCCTTCTCTTCTCCAGGCTGAACACCCTCAAGAGAGAAAAAGCAGCAGAGGCATCTGGTCTCCAGCAGATCTTTAGGTGGCTTCATGAAACTGATTAGGCTGGGAGCATCCCTGGGGATGATGATGATGATGATGGAGCCCTTCCTTGGCTGGCTGCTCCACAGTCCATTGCTGGCACCAACACAAGGACCTGGCAGATGCTCACGTGGCTCCAGTGCTCAAAGCCACTGTCCCTCATGCTGTCACTCTCAGCCCTTGTCAAAAGTCCCTCCCCAGCTCTCCTGTAGCCCCCTTCAAGTGCTGGAAGGCTGCTCTAAGGTCTCTCTAGAGCCTTCTCCTCTCCAGGCTGAACAACTCCAACTCTCCCAAGCCCAACTGTCCCCATAGCAGAGGTTCTCCTTTCCCCTGATCATCTTGGTGGCCTCCAGCAATTCCATAGAATCATAGAATCAGGCAGGTTGGAAGAGAGCTCCAAGCTCAGCCAGCCCAACCTAGCACCCAGCCCTGCCCAACCAACCAGACCATGGCACTACGTGCCCCAGCCAGGCTTGGCTTCAACCCCTCCAGGCACAGCCACTCCACCCCCTCCCTGGGCAGCCCATTCCAATGCCAATCACTCTCTCTGCCAACAACTTCCTCCTCACATCCAGCCTCAACCTGCCCTGGCACAGCTTCAGGCTGTGTCCCCTTCTTCTGTCCCTGGCTGCCTGGCAGCAGAGCCCAACCCCACCTGGCCACAGCCTCCCTGCAGGCAGCTGCAGACAGCAATGAGCTCTGCCCTGAGCCTCCTCTGCTGCAGGCTGCACACCCCCAGCTCCCTCAGCCTCTCCTCACAGGGCTGTGCTCCAGACCTCTCCCCAGCCTTGCTGACATGTTCTAGGTTGGCCTCCATGTCCTTAAGCTCTTTTCCCAAGAGGCAAGTCTGTGATTCCCTGATCTCTGAAAGGAAGGCAGCAAAGTAGGACTCGGGAGCTTGGCTGCTCCTCCGCCTCCCCAGCTCGGGGCTTGACAGCTTGCAAGAGGCTCTCCCTCGCTGTCACTTCCCTCTCCTCTCTTTCAGCACTACCCACCCCGTTGTCACTCCCAGCAGCAGGGACTTTCCTCAGTCCCACTAAGGTCCTGGAGCTGTTACTGTGATGCAAACACCGAGTACAAGGTTCCTCCTTGATGTGAGGAATGAAACGAGGTTGGAACTGGGAGGGAAAGGAGGGAGGGGGAAGGTAATGTTTGTTCATTTTGAGATGGAGCTGAGGATCTGCTGGGGGTTGTTCAGCATGGAGAAGAGAAGGCTGCAGGGAGACCTTAGTGCTGCAGTTCAACATCTGAAGAGGAGCTACAGGAAGGCTGGAGAGAGGTTGTTGAGAAGGGTTTGGGGTGATAGGATGAGAGGCAATGGTTTGAAACTGGGGTAGGGGAGATCTAGGTTGGGCATCAGGAGGAAGTTCTGGGTGGTGAGACACTGGAACAGGTTGCCCAGGGATGGGGCTGAGGTCCCACCTCTGGATACATTCAAGGAGAAACTTGATTGGAACTTGAGCAGCCTGCAGAGATGTCCCTGATGGCTGCAGGGGAGGGGAGTTGGACAAGATACCCTTGGAGGGTCCCCTCCAACCCAATGCATTCTGTGATTCTGTGGTCCAGCTTCTTCCCTCTGACTTCCTTGGCAGGAGACTGGGGGGAGAAGGGTTCCCCACACCCAAAGCAGGGGGCCATGTGCACTGCCCTCCTCACAGGGTGTTCTCGTTGTGTGCTCCTGGAGAAGGAAGGAGCTCGACCATGCCAGCAGTCCTGGTGAGGTTTCCAACACCTGTAGGCATGGCACATGGGGACGTGGTTGGGTGGGCATGGGGGGTGGGCATGGAGGGGAAGGATTGGGTTGAGCAGTCCTGGTGAAGCTTCAAACATCTGCAGACATGGCACTTGGGGGGGTGGTGGGGTGGGCATGAGGGGTGGGCATGGAGGGGGGGCATGGAGGGGAAGGATTGGGTTGAGCAGTCCTGGTGAAGCTTCAAACATCTGCAGACATGGCACTTGGGGGGGTGGTGGGGTGGGCATGAGGGGTGGGCATGGAGGGGGGGCATGGAGGGGAAGGATTGGGTTGAGCAGTCCTGGTGAGGCTTCCAACACCTGTAGACATGGCACTTGGGGAGGTGGTTGGGTGGGCATGAGGTGTGGGCATGGAGGGTGGGCATGGAGGGGAAGGATTGGGTTGAGCAGTCCTGGTGAGGCTTCCAACACCTGTAGACATGGCACTTGGGGAGGTGGTTGGGTGGGCATGGGGGGGTTGGGTTGAGCAGCGCTGGTGAGGCTTCAACCACCTGTAGACATGGCACTTGGGGAGGGGGTTGGGTGGGCATGAGGGGTGGGCATGGAGGGGGGGCATGGAGGGGAAGGATTGGGTTGAGCAATCCTGGTGAGGCTTCCAGCACCTGTGGATAGGGCACTTGGGGAGGTGGTTGGGTGGGCATGGAGGGGGAAGTTTGGGTTGCTGGTTGGGCTTGAAGATCTCGAGAGGTCTTTGCCAACCTTAGTGACTCTCTGACTGATCACATCCCTGCGCCACGGAGTTCCCCCTCGCTCTGCCTGGGAGTGCTTGGGAAGAAGCAGCAGCTCAGAGGCTCCTCCTTGGCTGTTGCAAATATTAGAGGTTTAATAGCAGGCATTAACAGAGTGAGAGGCTGTGGTGGCTCCAGCTCCAAACGGGAACGTGCAGGGGTGGGGAAAGGAAAGGAGCTGTCAGTCAGAGGGCTCCCAGGGAAAACACAGCATTGTCTGTCAGCTCCCAGGCACTTTGGGGATGAATTCCTTAGGTGAGGGAACAATTTTGTCTCCTAATTACATCCATAAAGCAAAACTGGGCCCAAATCTCTTCTCTTTAGCTTTTTATTTCCAAACACCCTCCCCCTTGCCCCCCTCCCTCCCCTTTCCCAATGAAGCAGCTGCTTAATTGGAACTGAACAGAGCTGTTTGGGTAATTGAGAGCAGAAACAGTCTAGGAGAGGTTTATTAGTGATAGGGATGGGTTTATTAGCAAGGCCATGGCTGGAGGATTATTCTGGGGCTGAAAAGCCATGGGGAGCTGCTCTGGAGCAAGGGGAAAGCCCAGAAGCAAGGGAGACAATGCAGGCAAAAGGCAACCTGGGTTGGCATAAATCCAGGCTGGGTGATGAGTGGATTGAGAGCAGCCCTGCAGAGAAGGAGCTGGGGTGCTGGTGGATGAGGAGCTGGATGTGAGCCAGCAGCATGTGCTGGCAGCCCAAAAAGCCAAGCATGTCCTGGGCTGCATCAAAGGATGGGTCAAGGGAATGGATTCTGCCCCTCTGCTCTGCTCTGGTGAGGTCCCACCTGGATCAAGGCATCCAGCTCTGGAGCCCCCAGCACAAGAAGGACCTGGAACTGTTGGGAGAAGGTCCAGAGGAGGCCACAAAATGATCTGAGGGCTGAAGAACCTCTCCTATGGAAACAGGCTGAGGGAGCTGAGGGTGTTCAGCATGGGGAAGAGAAGGCTCCAGGGAGACCTTACAGCTGCCTGCCAGTACCTGAAGGGAGCTGCTGGGACTCTTTATAGGGGCTTACAGTGACAGGTTGAGGGGAAGGGATTGAAACCAGAGCAGGGGAGATTCACATTGGACCTTAGGAGGATGTTCTTCTCTATGAGGGTGGTGAAACACTGGAAGGGAGAAGCTGTGGATGCCTCATCCTTGGAAGTGTTTAAGACCAGGCTGGAGGAGGACTCGAGCAAGCTGGTCCCGTGGGAAGTGTCTCTGCCCATGGCAGGGGGCTTGGAACTGGATGACCTCTAAAGTCCCTTCCAACCCAAACCGTTCTCTGATTCTCTGATGACACAGATGTGGCTGTGCTGGGACCCTTCCCACCAGCAGCACTCAGCCTCTTCTTGCTCTGCCTGTGCTGGGACCCTTCCCACCAGCAGCACTCAGCCTTTTCTTGCTCTGCCTGTGCTGGGACCCTTCCCACCAGCAGCACTCAGCCTTTTCTTGCTCTGGCTGTGCTGGGACCCTTCCCACCAGGAACACTCAGCCTCTTCTTGCTCTGCCTGTGCTGGGACCCTTCCCACCAGCAGCACCCAGCCTGGTTTTGCTCTGCCTGTGCTGGAACCCTTCCCACCAGGAACACTCAGCCTCTTCTTACTCTGGCTGTGCTGGGACCCTTCCCACCAGCAGCACTCAGCCTCTTCTTGCTCTGGCTGTGCTGGGACCCTTCCCACCAGCAGCACTCAGCCTCTTCTTCCTCTAAGCATGAGCCTGAGCCTTGCAAACAGGCATCTGTGGGTGCTGAAGCTCAACAGTACTCAGGGCTGAGCAGGGAGAGAGAGAGAGAACAAGAGAGGAAGAGGCACTAAGAGAAATACAACCCCCAAACCCTTCCTGCACCAGCAGGTTTCACTCGGGAGCATCTCAGCCAATCTTGCGCCACCGGAGTGGGGGGAGCTGGCAGCAAAGGACCTCCCCGTTAGCCCCTGGCATTTCCAGCAAAGCCTCTCCCGCCGCAGCGGGCGGAGGTTTATTTAGCCCCGAGAGCTGCAAAGCAAATCGCTGGCGCTTACTCTCCCTATATTTAGCCCTTGAATGGAGAGAGCTTTTACAGACACCCAGCTCTGCCTTGTGCTCAAGGCTCACTCAGTGTTTCCATGAGAAACCCTGCGAGTCTAATCCTGCTCCCCTGCACGCCGGCACCGTGACAAAAATTCCTCCCCGTCGATTCCAGCGGAGCGGCGGCGGCGGCGGCGCTGGATTTATCCCCACGGGGATGAGCTCAGGATCTGGCCTCGGGTTTTGATGGGTTTGTGACTTGGCTGATCCAACTTGGCTGGGTTTTCATTTTGGGTTAAAACTCCACCTCCAAGTTCTCAGCCTGGGAGAGGTTTAAAGGCAAATGATGATGAAGTTTGGTGCTGGGTTGAAAAGGGAAATGGGGGTCAGTGGAACCTGATCTTTACTGAAGGTCCTGCTGGAGTCAGCTTTTTTCCACTTGGGGGTTATCTGTCGAGGTCTTTCCCACCCAAAATGATTCTTGACTTTGATGATTTCATGTCACTGTTGGGCTCTTGTGGACCAGACACTGCTCAGGCCAAGGACTGCTGCTGCTTTGCTACAGAGCACCCAGGAGGAAAGCCTTTGGGAAAGAAAAGAGGAGCCAAAAGAGGGATGGCAGCTGAGGGATCCCAGCACAGCAGGGTCCCTGATGGTGGACTTGGATGCTGCTGGTCACTGTGGGAGTCTTTGCAACCCTTTCCAAAGCAGGAGAAATTGCCTGTGGAAAAGGGGAGGAGGAGGAAGATGCCTTCTGGGCTAGGATGGGACTCCTGCTCCTCTCTCAGCAAAGAGGGGAGAGGCAGTGAGGAGCACTGGGGCTCTGCATCCCTCAGAGTGTGAACTTGGGGTCTGGCATGATGTGGTGCCCACAGCCACATGCTGGACATGGACCTGACCCTGCACACATGGCCAGAGCTGGTTGTGGGAGAACGTAAGGGAACCAATTAACATCCCAGAGCTACTCAAGGCAAAGGAGGAGGCCACAGGCGCAAGCGAAAAGCAGCAGAGCAGCCCTGCAGGGACTCACCAGCAGGATCCAGCATCTCCCTTGGAGCTTGCCTGTGAGTTCCTGCCAAGAGCTAAACGAGAAGCAGCCTGTCCCCAACTGCCACCCCCATGGCTGCAGCAGCTAAGCCTGGGAGGTCCCTTCCCCAGCTCAGGGATGGCCAAGTTGGGAAGCTGAAGAATTACTTCCTTCTCCCTCCTCTCCTGGGAGTGCAGGAGCACAAAGTGTCATCTGTGCCACCCTGCAGAGCAAGGTGGGGACACCCCTGCCGCCTCCCCAGGGATGGCAAAGCCTCCTGTCTCCCAACAGCAGGAGAGCAGGTGGCCCTGTGACTGAAAGGGATGGAGCAGGAGAGGTGGCACCAGCAAGCACCAGAGCCATGATCCTGGGAAGCAGGGGCAGGGGCACCACAGCAGGTTTGGCCATGACTCCAAAATGCTCCATGAAGGAACTTGTCACTTGGCTGAGGTGCTTGGGGACGTGTTGGTGCTAGCAGGAACCCAGCTGCTTGTCCTGAGGCCATGCTCCTGCTCCTGCCAGGCTTTTGGCTTCTCCATGTGCTTTTCCTTGCCTGTGAACTGGAAGGAGCTTTCACAGGCTCAGTGTTTATGGTGGCTCTTGTTGTAATGGAAAGCCACCAGGCAGGAGATGTTAAGCAGCAGCTCTGTAATTGCAGGCTGCCACTGGGTGGGAAGCAGGTTGCTTCCAAGGGATTTTGGCTAGGTCCTTCAGCAGCAAGTGCCCAGGGTGTAAAATTTTGCCTCTCCACATCTCAACCCCAAGTCCAAGCAGGCTGCAAATTCTCTGCCTTTTCTGGGAGCACAAATTGCCCTGTTAACAACAGGTTCCCCGAGGCAGGAAGGTTGATTTCCTTCCAGGAGTCCAAATCCAGATGGTCAGAGATTCCTTCCAAGCTACAAAACCCTGTTTTAAAAGGCCATTCTGTCTCCATAGCAGTTCTGCAGCCCAGCCCCCTGGAAGCACTGCCTGGTGGCTGCACAACCATCACACACTCAAGCTGTTGTAAAAGGTCAAAGCCCAGACCTGGAGTGGTCACTGCCATCTGCTTTGTTGTATTTATTTTAGACTCCTTAAGGTTGGAAAAAAGACCTTTAAGATCATTCAGTCCAAGCAGCAACCCAACACCACCATGGCCACTCAACCACCTCCCCAAGTGCCATGGCTGCAGGTTGCTTGAACATCTCTAGGGATGGGGACTCCATCACCTCCCTGGGCAGCCTGTGCCAATCCCTGCAGCCAAGAAATTGTTTCCTAATCATGGAATGGTTTAAGTTGGAAGAGACCTCAAGGACCATCCAGTTCCAAATCCCCTGCCACAGGCAGGGACACCTCCCACTAGAACAGGTTGCTCAAGGA
This sequence comes from Tricholaema leucomelas, assembly GCA_013400475.1. Lineage (NCBI taxonomy): Eukaryota > Metazoa > Chordata > Aves > Piciformes > Lybiidae > Tricholaema lacrymosa > Tricholaema leucomelas. The sequence continues at coordinate 16,899 of WAAF01017531.1, read as the reverse complement.
CTCATCCATGCCTGGTTCTGAACACCTCCAGGGAGGTTGTGGAGCTTCTGTGCTCCACAACCTCCCTGGGCAACCTGTGCCAGTGTCTCACCACCTTCTCAAACCTCTCCTGGTGCAACTTGAGGCCATTTCCTCTGGCCTTATTTTGGTGGAGGGGGAGCTGGGCACCAGATGTTTACTCTCACCTTCTGTGGTGGGTGAGCTGTGGAGCCAAGGAATGGAAGATGCCTCAGCTTGCTTGGTGAGAGAGTTTGCTCCTGTTGTAAGAGCCTCCAGCCCTGGAGCCACAGAATGCTAGGGGTTGGAAGAGACCCCTAGAGATCATCAACTCCACTCCCCCACACACACCTTGCAAAGCAGGACCCTTGGGGCAGGAATGCATTCAGGTGGGTTTGGAAAGTCTCCAGAGAAGGAGACTCCAGAACCTCTTTGGGCAGCCTGCTGCAGGGCTCTGTTACCCTCACAGTACAAAAACCCTTTCCTCATGCTGAGATGTGATTTCTTCTACCCTCAGGCAGGAATAACTCCACCTAAATGCCCAATAAAATGCCAAGGACCCCACTACTGAAGATGACCAAGCAGTTACCATCCCAGGCTTCCCTTCCTTCCTTCCTTCCTTCCTTCCTTCCTTCCTTCCTTCCTTCCTTCCTTCCTTCCTTCTTCTCCAGAGCAGAAGAACAGTCTGATGCCAACTACTGAGAGGTGGCAGACTCCATGCTGCCAACACTGGCAGCCCAGAAGCCATTCAGCTGACTTCAGCTAACAACCCCAGCACCAAAACTGCCCATGCACCCTCCACGATCAGCAGATTCCTCCTCACTGGGTGCTGCTGGTGGGAAGGGTCCCAGCACAGCCAGAGCAAAACCAGGCTGGGTGCTGCTGGTGGGAAGGGTCCCAGCACAGCCAGAGCAAAACCAGGCTGGGTGCTGCTGGTGGGAAGGGTCCCAGCACAGCCAGAGCAAAACCAGGCTGGGTGCTGCTGGTGGGAAGGGTCCCAGCACAGCCAGAGCAAAACCAGGCTGGGTGCTGCTGGTGGGAAGGGTCCCAGCACAGCCAGAGCAAAACCAGGCTGGGTGCTGCTGGTGGGAAGGGTCCCAGCACAGCCAGAGCAAAACCAGGCTGGGTGCTGCTGGTGGGAAGGGTCCCAGCACAGCCAGAGCAAGAGCAGGCTGGGTGCTGCTGGTGGGAAGGGTCCCAGCACAGCCAGAGCAAAACCAGGCTGGGTGCTGCTGATGGGAAGGGTCCCAGCACAGGCAGAGCAAGAGCAGGCTGGGTGCTGCTGGTGGGAAGGATCCCAGCACAGGCAGAGCAAGAAGAGGCTGAGTGCTGCTGGTGGGAAGGGTCCCAGCACAGCCAGAGCAAAAGCAGGCTGGGTGCTGCTGGTGGGAAGGGTCCCAGCACAGGCAGAGCAAAACCAGGCTGGGTGCTGCTGGTGGGAAGGGTCCCAGCACAGGCAGAGCAAGAAGAGGCTGGGTGCTGCTGGTGGGAAGGATCCCAGCACAGCCAGAGCAAAACCAGGCTGGGTGCTGCTGGTGGGAAGGGTCCCAGCACATCCACTCCTGTGTCATCAGAGAAACAGAACGGTTCGGGTTGGAAGGGATCCAGTTCCAAACCCCCTGCCGTGGGCAGGGACATTTCCCACTGGACCAGCTTGCTCGAGTCCTCATCCACCGGCACACAGCTTTGGATAACGGCTCCAGCAAAGCCAAGGAGGAATTCCTGGCCGAGAGCCAGGCAAAGGGCCCGAGCAGGGCTGGGCTGACCCGGCGGAACCTGCCTCCTGCAGCACCTCGTTGCCTTGGGACTGCTCAGGAATGCAAAAGTGATCGAGGTGCAGGCCCTCAAGGGGGGAAAAAGCTCAACGTTACGAGCTCTAATTAGGGCTTGTGCGTGCAGATGTTCCACTGGTTTAACCTGAACCTGCCTGCGTGCCCCGACCGGGGCCGCAGCAGCAGCAAGGCTCAGTTAAGGTTGCCTACGCCCAGCCTTTTGCTGTGCCCAGGCCGGGCTGAGCTCCTGGCACAGGTTGCGGCGGCTTAGGCACGTTGGAGGCTTTCACAGGGAAGAGTTTTCCATGCAGGGAGGAGTTTTCCACGCAGGGAAGAGTTTTCTGCCCAGGGAAGAGTTTTCCACACAGGGAAGACTTTTCCGTGCAGGGAAGAGTTTTCTACCCAGGGAAGACTTTTCCACACAGGGAAGAGTCTTCTATCCAAGGAAGAGTTTTCCATGCAGGGAAGAGTTGTCTATCCAGGGAAGAGTCTTCCACAGAGGGAGAAGGTTTTCACCCAAGGAAGAGTTTTCCAAGCAGGGAAGAGTTTTCCAAGCAGGGAAGGGTTTTCTATCCAGAGAAGAGTTTTCCACAGAGGGAGGTTTTCACCCAGGGAAGAGTTTTCCAAGCAGGGAAGAGTTTTTCACACAGGGAGGAGTTTTTCACCCAGGGAAGAGTTTTCTATCCAGGGAAGAGTTTTTCACCCAGGGAAGAGTTTTCTATCCAGGGAAGAGTTTTCCACAGAGGGAGGTTTTCACCCAAGGAAGAGGTTTTCACCCAGGGAAGAGTTTTCTATCCAGGGAAGAGTTTTTCACACAGGGAGAAGTTTTTCACCCAGGGAAGAGTTTCCCACCAAGGGAAGAGTTTTCCACCTTCTTGCTTCTAAAATCCAAGGGTGAAGGTTGGACCTGCCTGAGCCAAGTGGTGGTCACCATCGGTCCTCCCTAGCTCGTGGTGGGTGTGTGAGCCTCCCAAGGGATGCTGTACCCAAGGGGACAGTGACACTCAGAGGATCACAGCAGGTTGACCCCCACGGTTTGCAGGGCTGGGCACACCCCAGCTGGCACATGCTCAGCCCCCTGTGCCCACGAGTGATCTTAAACCCACTGTGTCCATGAGGAACCCCCCAAATTTGCAGCTCTGCCTCCATGTCCTGAGTGGGGAAGGCTTTGTGAATGAGAACACCTCCACTGCCCTGGTGTGAGGGGGTCCCTGCTGCCTGGGGTGGGGGGGTACATGAACCTCACTGCCATGGAGAGGTATCCATAGGACTGGGGGGGCTAAGGGGTGCATGCACAGACCACACTGCCTCAGGGCTCCTTGTGCTGCCCCAGGGCAGGGAGGGGGGGGTCCCGCACTGCCTGGGGATCCCCACATTTCCATATATCTGGTTTTGCCGGGGGGGGTCCCCAGAATGCCCAAGGGGGTCCCTACATTATCAAGGGGTGCATACACAATTCTGCTGGGGGTATTGAGGTCCCTGCACTGCTTAGAGGTGCAGGTAGCAACCTCCCTGGGAGGGTAGGGGGGTGTCCCCCCACGTCACCCCATACTGCCTGCATGTTTCTGCCCTTGGGGGGTATCCCCTCACATCACCTGTACTGCCTGCATGTTTCTGCCCTTGGGGGGGTATCCCCCCACATCACCTGTACTGCCTGCATGTTTCTGCCCTTATGGGGGTGTCCCCTCACATTGCCCTGTACTGCCTGCATGTTTCTGCCCTAGGGGGTTGTCCCCCCACACCGACCTATACTGCCTGCATATTTCTGCCCTTCGGGGGGTGTCCCCCCACACCGACCTCTACTGCCTGCTTGTTTCTGCCCTTCGGGGGGTGTCCCCCCCCACACCGACCTGTACTGCCTGCATGTTTCTGCCCTCGGGGGGGTGTCCCCCCACGTCGCCCCATACTGCCTGCATGTTTCTGCCCTTGGGGGGGTGTGCCCACACTTCCGAAGGGTACACGCGCGGTTCTGCCCCGGAGGGAGCACAAACCCCTCTCGTTCTCTCCCGTCCCCCTTAAGCAGCCGACGGGGCGGGCCGCCACCTTAAGAGAGCCCCTCCCCCGGCGGGCTGGGGCGAGCCCTTCCCAGCTCGGCACGGCTCGGCTCGGCTCGGCACGGGTTGCCATGACAAGCATTTTCTCCCGCTAGCTTCAGGACCGCTCCTCCACCCCCTCCCCTACCCCCACCCCAGTCCCCCTCCACCATCCCATGGCCAGTCCGACACCTTCGTGGGAGCTGAGCCGGTGAGTGCCAGGGGGGACACGGGGGGCAGTGGGTTTGGGTGTGTGTGCGGGGTAGAGTTGGTGCTTGGCTTTTTTTGGGTGCTGGGTGGGCGAAAGCGGCGCTCCCACCGCCTCCCTTGATGCCAGCTGGGGTACTACACCCAGCTGCAGCAGGTGGGGCGAAAGAGTTTGGGGGTGGGGGGGCTCGGTGTGTTTTGTTCCCCCTTTATGGGGCTCCCGGTCCTGCGGCTGGGATGTCTCTGGAAGTGAGTGGGATGCCCACGGTTCCTCCACTGGTTTTCATAGTGGGGGGGACTGCGAGGCGTGGACACCCCCCCTCCCCCCCCTTCCCCACCCCTCCACTATGAGGGGTGAGTGGGAAGCAGCTCCGGGTTGTGCCCTGCAACTTGTTGACTGCCCTTCAGAAGCGGGGGGTGTGCGTGGGGCTGTGTTTTCGGTGGGCAGCGTGGGGTAGCATTGCAGAGAGGAGTGGGGAAGGCAGGATGCGACCGCCGTGGGTCGGGCTTTCATCTATCCCAGTCCACGCTGCAGCTTGGCACTGGTGCCAGAGGGAAGGGCAGAGACGGGGAGGGGGAGCTGGGGGTGGGGGCTTGCGGCAGCCCAAGGACAGAGCGGGGAAGGTGCTGCGTGGGTGGTTTTCCTCATCCCTGGGGTAGGATGGGTGCTACTCCCAGTCTGGAACTGGGTGAGGTGTGTCTGGAGCGGGGAGGATGACCCGGGCAGGGTGTTGCGTGGGGCTGAACCCAAGGGTAGGATGGCAGAGCCGCGGAGGGGTTGTGGGTGGCAGGGGTGTGGGAGGGGGAAAAGCTGCCTGGTGTTTGCCAACACCACGGTCACGTCCCACACCTCCCCATCCTCCTTCCTGCACCAATCGACTGGATCAAATCCACAGCAGAAAACAGGAGTGGGGAGGGGAAAAAAATAAAGACCAGGGGGAAAAAAAAAATAAGGAAGAAGCAAAGCAGCCAGGCTGTGGCCCACATGGCCAACAGGCAGCAGCCTCTTCCACCTCCTGCACCCTGCCTGCAGCTCAGTCCTGCCTGCACCCTCTCCCGGAGCCTCGGAGCATCCCCTAGGGCTGCCCAGCCTGGCCAGGGACTGGGGTTGTGCCCCTCGAGGGGTTCAGATGAGCCTGCTGCCCCCAGACTATGGGGGGGAAGGGGGGGTGTTTGGAGCTGGGTGGTCCCTCTCTGCCTGGCTGGAGGCAAGCGGAGATGTTGAGAAGGGAGGCAGTGGAGGAGGGACAATAGGTTATTGTGCTCTTATCTCTGGAGACCTGAGGTTGGGTGGGGGTTTGGATTGCAAATCTCAAACCAGTGCAGCCAGTTTCTGCCCGTGGATGGGCAGCTGTGGACTAGGACCTAGGGGCAGCGAGTTGGGGTGGGGGGGCAGGTGAGTGCTTAGAGCTACCCACGAGGGGCTGGAGGGTACCAGACATGTCCTGGGGCTGTTCTTTGTCCCCTGCCCTGAAGAGGGACGATGATGCTGCTGCTGCTGTCGGTTGCTCGGGCGGGCAGGGTTTGTGCCAGCTGCCAGCGCTGTGCCAGGCTCCAGACAGTGCCCTCAATCTTTCGCTTCCTTGAGCACTGAAACGCACCTAAATTATTTAATCATGAGCGAGAGAAGCTGACGCCCCCGCGCTCCGCCGGCCCCACCCCGCAGCGGTGCGGGGTTCCCATCCCACTTCCCACCCGTGACCTGCAAGCTGGGCACTCGGGTGACCCTCCCCCGGGAAATCCCACTTGTCTCTTTGGGATGCTGTCGGGGTCAGGGGGTGCTGCAGGTGCCCCCCTCCTCCTCCTCGGGTAGTGGAGGTTCTCTCAGGCCGAGCGGACTTGGTGGCCTCCCAAATGCCTTTGCTTGCCCAAAACCCGTCCAGAGGCTAACTCGGATATGGGATTTTCCTGCCCTAAGGTGGGTGCTGCCACCAGTGCGCTGGTGGAGGTGCCCACGCCGGGACAAGGCGAGTAGAGCTGGGCAGCAGCAAGCGGGCAGCAAAGCAGAGCTTCCCCATACCTCCAGAGCCCAACCCCTCGGGGCGCAGCCTCCATCCTCCCGCCCATGCCGGCGGTGGGGCCGTGGGTGCTGCCCTGGGCACGCAGGGACCTCTGCGAAGAGCTTGGCAGCAAGAAGGAGCTGGCTGGCAGCGGGGAGGTGGTGCAAGCGCTGCAGGTAGAGGCTTGAGAGGGTGCTGAGGGCGGGGTGGGGGTGGTGGTGGGGAGGTGTTGGTGTTGTCTTTTGCTCTCGGTTGAGATGGTGACGGAGGGAATTCCCTGCGTCTGCTCGTCACGCTGGCGCTGTGGGTCGGGCTCTCTGCGTGCGGAGAAGCTCTCGCTGTTACCCTGCGAGTGTCGCCGAGCCCCGGAGTCAGCGTGGCCAAGCCTCGGGGTGAAGGAGTTGTCACCGAGCCTTGTGCTGAAGGAGCCTGCATCCACCATGCTGGACCGAGCCCACCAGTGCCGAGCAGAGGGCAGGGAGGGGTGAGCCGCAGGGTGCCCCGCGTCCTTGGGCAGGGTGAGTAAGAGCAGGGCGGGACTGCGCTCGGCTCGGCTCTGCTCTGCTCTCCGCTATTGTTTTGCAGTCGAAAGCGCCGGGGTGGAGCTGTGCTCGGAGTTCCCCCTCTTCACCGAGGCCTTCCCCGGCTGGCAGATGAGTCTGCTCCTTCCCTGCCTGCGGCTCGCAGGGCTGTGCGTACCTTCCAGGTTCCCTTCGCCTCTCTTGGGTCATTTTTTCCACCCTCTCCTTTTTTCTTTTTCTTTCCTCCTTTTTTTTTTTTGCTTCTCCTCCCTTTGCTAGGCCCAGGGCAGAGCTTGCCCGCAGTGGTGGCAGATGCCTGTTGCAGCAGCGCTGAGAGGAGCCCGCAGGGATTTGAGGGGACGGTGCCGAGCAGCAGGGACTTGCTGCTGATGCCTCTTTGCTGCTCCTCCCTGTATCTGTTGCTCCCCAAGGAAAGGCTGGCGGCTGCTGCTGCTTCTGCTTCTTCCTTGCCCAGGGCTCCTCCCCACCAGGGAAGGCTGCGCTGTGCTTGGAAAATCCCTGCCGCTCTCTGGGAACCAGAGGAGAGAAATGCAGGGTTGAACTCCTTGGCAAGGCGTGGGGAGGGTATCCTGCTTGGCTCTGGGTGCCGCTGTGCCACAGACTGTGTGCTCACTGCGGCAGGGACTGGGGTCCGGGAAGCTTTGGGATGTGGCTGCTTGGTGTGACCAAGGCAATGGGATGCAAATCCTTGGATGTGCTGCAGAGCAAAGAGGTGGAAACCTCCCCGGTGGTTGCCCAGTTTCTCTGTCTTGCTGGAGATTTCTGGGAGCAGATCCAGGCAGAGTGAGGAGTGATGAGTGATGGTCGTGGGCTGGCTGGAGCCCTCCTGGTTGGGGTGGATAAAGGCAGTGAAGTCCTTTTTGTCATACAAGTGGAGAAGCAGTGTGTGGAAGAGGAAATAAATGGGTCTGGGTGAGCTGGGAATTTGAACCCATCCCTCTCATCCTTGTGCTGTGCCCAGCAGGGCAATAAGGACCCGTCCCGTGGTGCTGGTGATGGAGATGCTCCTGGAGGAAGTGGCTTTGATAGAGGGTGGTCACCTCCCCCCAGCAACCCTCCTCTCAAAGTCACTGTGTGCCAAGGCCTCTTGCCATGAGCTTTGACTGGCTGGAGGAGAGGGGCAGAGAGGTAGGTGATAGCACCCTGGCCCCTCTGCCCAGCGGTGGCCAGCTCCAAGCTCCCAGCTGGATTTCCTGGGGTGGGATGGGAACAGGGTTTGTGTTTTGGGGGTGCGGGCCCAGCTTTGGGGCCCCTCAGTGCAACCAGCCCTGGGAGCCACGTTCTCTGCCACCTCCTGCCAGCCCTTTCAGAGGCCAAACTAATAAAACCTCTGACTTTGATGTCTTAATTAGTTGCTTTCGGCTTTAACGTGGAGGGATAATAGAGTTTCCGAGGAGTTACAAAACCTGGCCCTCTATTTGTTCATTAGGAAAAGGGAAAGAAAAACAACCCCCCCCCCAACCCCCAAAGCAAAGGAAAGGAGCAAAGCAAAATGCTCGAGGTGTGCAGAGCACATGACAAGCTGCTGGTGTGTCACCCACCTGGATGGTGACTCTTTTAAGGCACTAATTAAGTAGCTTAGATCCTAGGAGAGTTGTGTGTGAGTAACAGATGAGTTCAGTGTCCTCCCGCGTTTGTGAGCTTCTGGGAGAGGTCTTGGATTTAAACGTGGGAAGCTGAAGCATGTCAACGTGCCCCCGGGGAGTCAGGAATCATCGGGATCGTGGGGGTCCTTGCTCAGGAGCATCCCTCTGCCTGAGCAGCGAGAGGCTGCCCCCAGCCTTGCAAGCGTGGACAGGGCACAGCTGCCCTGGCAGATGGAGAGGGAGGTGGGGACCTTGGCGTGGGTGTGAGGTGGGATGCTGAATCCTCCCAGGCTGGCTCCCTGTGGGACATTTGTGCTTCTGCATGGTGCCATCCAGTCCTAAATGTTATGTGGGACCTGGAGGGGCCAGGCTGCGACGCCAGCCCTGCACGCTAACCCCTGCCAAAATCCTGTGGGCAACTCACTTTGGGAGGGAGGGAAGGAAGGATGGATCCCCTTGGGCAGTGCCAAGGGCTGGCTCGGGAATCCTCCTGGTGTCAGCAAACCCTTCCTGTGGTGAGCCCATGGGGACACAGCAGTCCCCTGTGCTTCCCCCCCCCACTTCTCAGCCCTGCCCAGCGCAGGCATCTGAGCTGGCACACGGCGGGTCCCCAGTCCGGGGAGTCCTCGTCAGGATGGCAGGAGCCCAGGGCAGGCTTGGCCACTTGTCTGCGTTTTGTGCTGACAGGGAAACTTTTGCTTCGCTTCCATGGCAGGGATGAGTCGGCAGCTGGGCTGAGCCGAGACGCCGACAGCCGAAGGAGCCGAGCGCTGCTGGGGGCAGGTCTCCATGCCCCCTCCCCTCCCCTTTGCTTCTGCCCTGCCATGTCCTGGCACTTTCCTCCCGCCGGAGCTGCTGGGGGCCGCGGGCAGCACTGAGCTGCCTGCAGGAGTCCCTACCCGGAAGAGTTTGCCCGGCGGGGCCGGGGCGGGAGGAATCCGATCCCTCCTTTTCCCAGCCTGGGATCCCAGAGCGCTTCGCTTCCCGGGGCCGGGGCCAGCTCCCCATTCCCGAGCCCCCCTGCGTGGCTCCGGCCTCCCGCTCCATCCCGGCTGGCAGAGGAAGGGCTCCACGGCGATCCTGCGGCTCCCGCAGCACCGCTGCCATCTCTTTGTCTCCGGCACGGAAAGGTCAGCCCTGCCTAACTCGCCAGGCTCCGTTAGGGAGCCGTAAATAAGCCAGCTCTGTCTGCTCCTGGGCTGGTCCCAGCATCCTCCTCTTCCTCCCTGGGCAGAGGAAGGGTTTGTGCGAGGGGAGGGATCGGGTAGCGGTGCCAGCCGAGGGGGCTGAATCCAGTGCTGCAGAGCCTGGGGGGTGGCAGGGTGGGCTGAGGCCTGAGGCACTTGCTTCAGCAGTGGCAGTGGTGAGGGCAGTGAGCATTGTGCCAGGGGCCAGAGCCAGGGGAGCAGCGCTGGGCTCCTTCCCCAGGCTAAAAATAAGCCTCTGGCCCTCTCCCTGCTGTCTCTGCACCCACCGCGGGGGACACACGGGGGTGAAGCTGGGCTGGAGGGGACCATGGTGGAACTCGGCTGAGGATCGCAGGGGACCATGGTGGAACTCATCTTGGCCCTTGCCTGGGTCTGGAGGTGACCTTTGCTCTTTGAGCATCGGATCCAGTGATCAGATTTGCAGGTCCAGGCTCAGATTTCGGACAGAAGGTGTCTGATTTTCAGCACCGTTTCCCACGATGCTAATTAAGGACCCTGCCGCAGCAGCAAGAGCTTTACTGTCCCTTCTCCACCCCTGGCTTGCCCGGGAGGTGCTGATGGCCCCGGCCAGCCCTGTGGCACGTCCTCTACTTTCCTCCTCTTTGCCTCTGTACCTCCTCTGAGGTGTTTGATGCTTCATCTCTCCACTTCTGCCCTCCCAGAGGTTCCGAGGCACAGCATCGCCACGCTTCAGCTCTTCATCTCCCTTCCCACCTGCTTGAAAGTAACCCTGAGCTGCCCGAGCCCTTGGCTGCTGCAGGCAGCTCTGGGGCTGCAGGGATGCTTCTCAACTGGAGCTCAGAAAGCTGCTTTCTTGCTCTGCCAGCTCACAGGTTGTCACTGCTGCAGGCAATGAAGGGGCACAGGGATGAGAAGATGGCTCAGACATTGGGCATTTCCCTGCTCTAGCCTCCTGCTGCAGGGGGTTGAAGCCCTCATTTTGTTGGCTCTACAGGTTGAGCCAGGCTGTACCCTGCATGAGGAGGAGGAGGAGAACTCCAGGTGTGAAATTCAGAACAGGCTGTCCTGGGCTCCCAGCTCAGCAGGGCACCTGTACAGCCTGGTGTTGGGCTCCCTGCCGGCTGCCTACAAAGGATGCTGTGACATCGCTGCAGCTGGCAGCGGCGTTCCCTGGGCTTCCCAGCACAGCCTCCCTCGCTCCACGGGGGCTTCCTGCTGGCACTGGGATCTCCTCTGGGCACGTGGCTGTGCCAGGAGCTCAGATCCAGTGTGGCTGTGGTGATGGAGACAGCCTAGGGGAGACCCAGGGTGGGATGAAGGTGGTGCTCCAGTGTGAAGTGGAATTAAATATCCCTGCCTCTGGAGCAGGGGGACAGGATGGGTGCAGGAGGAGGGGACAAAGAGGGCAGGGAGAGAGGTGGGTGTAAAAAAGAGGGGAGGGAGAGAGGTGGATGGAAGGGTAGGGGAGGAGTGGGTACAAGGACGGGGAGAGATTTGTTCAGGGAGGAGGAGAGAGGAGTGCATGAAGGGACAGAGATTGATGCAAGGAAGAGGGGAGATTGGTGCAAGGAGGAGACTGGTGCATGATGCAGATTGGTGCAAGGAGGGGGCTTGCAGGGAAGCGAGGACAGGCAGGATTTGTGGCTCAGCCAGAGGCTGTTTGGTGATGCCAGCGGTGCCAGGCTGGCAGGGAAAGAGCTGTGACAGTGGGGGGTGAACTGGGCTGCTAGGCCAGGCTTGCCTGATACCTTGTGATGGTCACTTCACTTGTGACATCCCTGCTGCTCCAGACAGGGAGGGAAGCTGCCACCACAACCTGCCTTTCCGCAGCGCTTGGCAGAGGCCTGGCTGCCTGTGCCTGGGGGCGCTGGGCAAAGCGAGGCTGCCTTAGCCACAGGGGGCTGGGACCAGCCACTTGGCTGGGCTGTGGAGAAGCTGAAAGTGTGGCTGATCTTTCCTGGGTGTCCTGGTGCAGACGTGGCTGTGAGTCACCACATCCTGCTTGGCAAAGTCTGGAGGCCCCAAAACTTCCCTGGGAGCGGTGCTGTGGGGTGCTGGTGGCCCTTGGGATGCATCCCTGAAGGGTCTTGCTTGGTCCCATCATGGACCCTGTGGGAGCAGGGTTGTGTTTTATCACTCAAGGGCATATCTGTGGAGCTGAGGGGACTCTTCCCAAAGCCAGACACCCTTGTGTCCCAGCTCGAGCTGTGAGGTGTGAAGCTCCACAGCCTGCATATTCCAGTGTGACTGGTGCTGGCTATTTTTAGTTGTCCAAATTAAGCTTGCCTAAATGATGTCTTTTGAGGTTTCTTTGAGGGAGGAGGCCTGAAGTGCTGTTATTTCCCAAGTGACGAATTGCTCTTAAGTCTGACCCTGACTGGACTGTCCAAACATGAAGGCAGGGAATAAGCCAGATTGTGTTTGGGCAGTGTTTCCTCCTTGGAGAAGCTGCAGGGCACCTCCGGGTGTTTCCCCAACTCCTAGGGGAAGGAAAAGGCAATTAACCGAGACTCATTCAGCTCCCCGCAGGGGGAAAACCCAACTGTAGAACCTCGTCCTGCTCCAGCATCCCTTGGGATGCCCTGCAGCCCCTATGGAGTGTGAAATGGGGCTGCTCTTCCCAGGGGCAGCTTGGAATGGCTCCCATGTGCCTTGAATGCCAAATGCAGCCTGTTTGAGCTGCTGGGGCAGGAGGCTTGGAGCTGTGGGTCAGAGGTTGCTCTGCAGGTGCTTGGTTTTAAGGGGTGTTCATCCGGGGGGGGTCACAGAAACATCCAGGTTGGAAAAGCCCCTCAGGAGCACCAAGTCCAACCAATAACTCTGTAAGATTCACCTTAAACCATATGCCTGAGCACCATCCTTAAACACATCCATGGTGGATGACTCCACCATCTCCCTGGGCAGCTTCTTCCAGTCCCTGACCACTCTCTCCGTGAAAAGCTTTTTCCTAGTGTCCAATCTAAACCTCCCCAGCCTCATCTTGAGGCCATTCCCCCTCGTTCTGTCTCCAGTTACCTGTGAGCAGAGCCCAGCAGCAGCCTCTCCACAATGTCCCCTCAGGTAGTTGTAGGCAGCAATGAGGTCTGCCCTCAGCCTCCTCTGAGAGCTGGCTACCCTGGCACCCAGAGGGTGCTCAAGGGCTGGCTGGGTGCAGCCGTGGGCCAGGCTCTGGTGAGCCTGCTCCAGGCTCTTCCTCTCTGCTGCTGAATTCTGCCGTGCTGACTCCTGACCCGTTCGCCTTTCATCTCTTTCCATTTGTTGCTTCCCTTCTTGGCATCGTTTTCCCACTCTTCCCATCTCTCCCTGTCTGTGCCTGCCATCTGTGGCCACACTTCCCTTCTGTGTGCCTGGTCTCACCTCGCTGAGCATCGCCCCGGGCACCCTGCACCGCTTCTACCTAGGGTTTTGGTGGGGGGAGAGGGGCAGAATTGGCCTTTTCCTCCTGCTCTCCCTTCCCCTCCCCGCAGCATCTGGGTGTTTCTCTGCAGGGCAGCAGCCAGGGGATCCTCTGGCTCCTGCAGTTGAACGTGAAATGCATCAAATCCCTGCAAAGATGTTGCAGATCTTGCTTCTGCAGCACCGAGCGGCACTTGTGCTGCGTGCAGGTGTCCTCCGCTCGCCCGGAGGACAGATGCAGCCTGGAGTAAGGAGGCTGGAGGTGTTTCCTGCCCTGTCTGGCACTTCTATTCAGGGGATTGTCCCTTTTCCCTTTGGAAAGGACAATAAGGGATCCTCCCTTCCTCCTCCTGCAACCTCCCCCCCCTCCTCCCCGGACGCAGCTGCCTGTGCAGACCCAGCTTTGCTGTTCTCTCAGCCCCTGCGACCTCGCTGTGCTCCAGTCCCACGCGAGAGGATTCCTTTGGGCACAGCATTGCCAAAAAAGGGACCCAGAAAAAGCAGGCAGAGAGATGGGGGGGG
>WAAF01017529.1:7702-19425 GCA_013400475.1 Tricholaema leucomelas | reverse complement strand
GGCTGTGGAGCACAGAATCACCCACTGTGATGAAACATCACAACCTCCAGGGATCAAAGATCACAACCTCCACACCCACCCTGGGCAACCTGTGCCAGTGTCTCACCACCTTCACTCTAAAGCACTTCTTCCTAACATCCACTTTAAATCTCCCCTCTGCCAGTTTAATCCAGAAAATTAAGGATAATAACATTAAGGTTGTGTCCTATGTAGGTGAAAAGAGAAATGTTCACCTTGAATCGAGATGAGGGATGAGAGATAGTAGCCAACAATAGAAGAAATGATGTAATTGGGTAGCATATAGAATAGAATAGAATAGAATAGAATAGAATAGAATAGAATCAAGCAGGTTGGAAGAGACCTCCAAGATCATCCAGGCCAACCTACCACCCAGCCCTGTCCAGTCAACCAGACCGTGGCACTAAGTGCCCCATCCAGGCTTTGCTTGAACACCTCCAGGGACAGCGACTGCACCACCTCCCTGGGCAGCCCATTCCAATGCAAGTCACTCTCTCTGCCAACAATTTCCTCCTAACATCCAGCCTAGACCTCCCCTGGCACAGCTTGAGACTGTGTCCCCTTCTTCTGTTGCTGGGTGCTTGGCAGAAGAGACCAACCCCACCTGGCTACAGCCTCCCTTCAGGTAGTTGTAGACAGCAATGAGCTCTGCCCTGGGCCTCCTCTTCTGCAGGCTGCACACCCCCAGCTCCCTCAGCCTCTCCTCATAGGGTTTGTGTTCCAGGCCCCTCACCAGCTTTGTTGCCCTTCTCTGGACACCTTCCAGCATCTCAATATCTCTCTTGAATTGAGGAGCCCAGAATTGGACACAGCACTCAAAGCTGTTCTTTCTCTCATAAAGGGGAAGGTGGCATAAAAGCATATTCCGATACTACCACTTTTGTCTTAAATAACACTCTTAATTAAGCAACCACATAGAAAACCAGGGAAAAACAATCTTTTATTTCTCTAAAACAGTGATGGGGGGAGGGAGGGGAATGTATTTTACTTTATGCTGTTTCAAACTCCTAAGGTTTGATTTCAACTAAGAAAGGAAGCTGTTTGAACTGGGTGGTGAGCACATAGGTAGACAGTGGAAGTCATAAGTCTTTAGTTCCAAATTTCTTTGTTGGTTATTTTTTTTCTTTCCCCAGTCATCACAGTTTTCTGCAGGTTTCTGTGATTTAAGAACAGGGCTACCACAATGCCTCTGGATGCACTCATATTCCATCAAGATAAAAACCAATCTGCTCCTGCTGACTCAGGCTGTCTTTTATCAGCTGCAGATATTAGGCTTGTCTCGCTTTTCAGGAGGAGGTGTTTCAGGTGGCAGTCTTCACATCCTCAGTTCATCCCAGCAGTTTCACCTTGCACTTGTGATTCAGTCCACTATTAATTAAAACAGCATTTTTTGTAGTGACTGAGAGCTAACACAAGAGCCATTTTTTCTTCTTCTCATGCTCTTCGTCATCACTGCAGGAAAGGATTATCTAGGGGGTTTGAGGATCACTGGATTTAAGTAGAATAGAATAGAACAGAATCAACCAGGTTGGAAGAGACCTCCAAGATCATCCAGTCCAACCTAGCAACCAGCCCTGTCCAGTCAACTAGACCATAGTAGTAGAAGTAAGTTTTACTTCTTTATAGTATAGAGAATCATAGAATCATAGAATCAACCATGTTGGAAGAGACCTCCAAGATTGTCCAGTCCAATCTATCACCTAGTCCTGTACAATCAAATAGACCATGGCACTAAGTGCCTCACCCAGTCTTTTCCTGAGCATAGAATCAAGCAGGTTGGAAGAGACCTTCAAGATCATCCAGTCCAATCTATCACCCAATCCTAGCCAATCAACCAGACCATGGCATTAAGTGCCCCATTCAGTCTTTTCTTGAACACCTCCAGGGATGGTGACTCCACCACCTCCCTGGGCAGCCCATTCCAATGGGTTCTGGGCTCCTCAATTCAAGAGAGATGTTGTGATACTGGAAGGTGTCCAGAGAAGGGCAACAAGGCTGGTGAGGGGCCTGGAACACAAACCCTGTGAGGAGAGGCTGAGGGAGCTGGGGGCGTGCAGCCTGCAGAAGAGGAGGCTCAGGGCAGACCTCATTGCTCTCTACAACTACCTGAAGGGAGGCTGTAGCCAGGTGGGGTTGGTCTCTTCTGCCAGGCAAGCAGCAACAGAAGAAGGGGACACAGTCTCAAGCTGTGCCAGGGGAGGTCTAGGCTGGATGTTAGGAGGAAGTTTTTGCCAGAGAGAGTGATTGGCATTGGAATGGGCTGCCCAGGGAGGTGGTGGAGTTGCTGTCCCTGGAGGTGATCAAGACAAGACTGGATTGGGCACTTAGTGCCATGGTCTTGTTGATTGGACAGGGCTGGGTGCTAGGTTGGACTGGATGATCTTGGAGGTCTCTTCCAACCTGGCTGATTCTATGATTCTATGACTTGCTGCCTACTTATTTTTTGTATCACTGTGCTTAACTGCATCACTTTTGTTCTGTTATTTAAAGGCAGTGACTATGGCTATTTAAGATTATTTTGAAGCAAATCTGCACTATTTTGAAGTGCTGTGGATTCAGAGTCCTAATTTACTAAGTGCCTCTATGTTTAATACATGTTGAAGCCTGCCAAATCCTGTATAACTGATGAGTGAAACTTGGGCTTCTCATTTCTGCTCTGCAACAGCAGTCTTAGCAGTTCACACGTTCTCAGAAAGAGCCAGCAGCTCATCTTCTCATTTCAACTGTGCCTACCAAACACAATTAGATAGATGCCCTCATACTGTGTGGTACATAGAGTGAGATCCCACAAATGAGTTCTGCCACAAGGAATTTTCCCTTGTAAGAATAGAATAGAATANATCCAGTCTTTTCCTGAGCACCCCCAGGGACAGTGACTCCACCACCTCCCTGGGCAGTCCATTCCAATGGCAAATCACTCTCTCTGTGAAGAACTTCCTCCTAACATCCAGCCTGTACTTCCCCCGGCACAACTTGAGTAAGTATGTAAATGACAGAATTACAGCATTAACTAGGTTGGTAAAGACCTTTGAGAGCATCAAGATCGATCCATTACCCAACATGCTAAGGCTTCTCCTTTATCATAGAGTCATAGAATGATTTAGGTTGGAAGGGATCTCAAAGATCATCCAGTTCCAACCTTGCCAGCATAAGCAGGGACACCTCACACTAGAACAGGTCGCTCAAGGCTTCATCCAACCTGTCCTTGAACACCTCCAGGGAGGTTGTGGAGCACAGAATCACCCAATGTGATTCACATTTGGAGATTCTGTGCTCCACAACCTCCCTGGACAACCTGTGCCAGTGTCTCACCACCCTCACTGCAAAGAACTTCTTTCTAACATCTAGTTTAAGTCTTCCCTCTGCCAGCTTAAATCCATTGCTCCTCATCCTGTCATTACAAGACTTTGTCAATAGCCCTTCCCTAGCCCTCCTGTAGCCCCCTTCAGATCCTGGAAGACCACTCCAAGGTCTCCTCAAAGCCTTCTCNTGCCCACACTGCTCTTGCTGCAGCCCAGCACAGGGTTGCTGTCTGGGCTGCACTCACACTGCAGGCTCCTCTTGAGCTTTTCATCATCCCAGACCCCCAGGTCTTGTTCCTCAGGGCTGCTCTCAGACATTCCCCACCCAGCCTGGAGTTGTGCTTGGGGTCTTCTCTGCCTTCCAAAAAAATATATGTCTATATATAAATATAAAGTGCATGCATGGTTAAGTAGTGATACTTTCTAAGCTTGTTTTGTGAGATGCTCTCTTATTTCTATCCCTTGTTACCTGGCTCAGGATTGGGTGCTTATGTGCCACGGTGCCAATAAGTGGAGAGATCCTTTCAGCTGCTCTTTTTTTGTTTGAACACTGACTTAGGAAGTATTCATAGAGTCATAGAATCAGTCAGCGTTGGAAGGGACCACAAGGATCATCTAGTTCCAACCTCCTTGCCATGGGCAAGGACACCCTACCCTGGATTAGGCTGCTCACAGCCTCATCCAGCCTGGCCTTAAACATCTCCAGCAATGGGGCCTCAAACACCTCCCTGGGCAACCCATTCCAGCCTCTCACCACTCTCATGCTCAATAACTTCCCCCTCACATTGGATCTGAATCTTCCCACCTCCAGCTTTGCTCCATTCCCCCCACTCCTGTCACTCCCTCAGAGCCTAAAAATTCCCTCCCCCAGCTTTTTTGTAGCCCCCTTCAGATCCTGGAAGGCCACAAGAAGGTCACCTCAGAGCCTCTTCTTCTCCAGACTCAACAGCCCCAACACCTTCAGTCTGTCCTCACAGCAGAGCTGCTGCAGCCCTCTGAGCATCCTCCTGTCCCTTCTCTGGACACACTCCAGCATCTCCACATCCCTCTTGTAATGAAGGCTCCAGAGCAGGATGCGGTATCCAGGTGGGATCTCAGCAGAGCAGAGTAGAGGGGGAGAATGTAGAGTAGAGGGGGAGAATGTGGAGTAGAGAGGGAAAATTCGTTCTTTATGACCTTTCCTAGTAGTGGACCCTTTCTACTTTCCTTGCACACTTGCTTGAAACATTGTGTCACTGGTCAAAGCAGAGAAATAACAACCAGTTCATGCTCCTGAGATGTCAGACACAGTGAAGTGTAGGTTGAAAGGAATGGCTCACACTTTTGATGTTTTATGACTGAGGTTATCTAGTATGATGCTAACTTACATTCTTTTTGCACTTCCTTTGAGAAAATCTGTCCCTGAAGGTGTTGAAGCAAAGCCTGGAAGAGGCCCTTAGTGCCATAGTCTGGTTAATTGGACAGGGCTGGCTGCTAGGTTGGACTGGATGATCTTGAAGGTCTCTTCAAACCTGGTTGATTCTATGATTCTATTAAATGTAATGAATGTTATTTTAGTCTGGAGAAGAGAAGAATTAGAGGGGATTTGATAAATGTTTATAAGGTTGGCCAGGTAGGGGGAGGACACCTTCCAGCACCTCAACATCTCTCTTGAATTGAGGAGCTCAGAACTGGACACAGCACTCAAGATGTGGCCTGAGCAGTGCTGAGTACAGGGGCAGAATAACCTCCCTTGCATTGGCCACAATGTTCCTGATAGAGGCCAGGATGCCATTGGCTCTCTTGGCCACATAAAGCTGAGTCTGAAAAAAAACTCCTCAGAAATTCTATAATAAAGTTCAAGGAATCTAATTAAACTTGAGAGCTACTCATTAAGCTTAGCAGTCAGGATAAAAAAAAACAGTATCTTTTTTTTCATCAGCTGAGCAAAATAAATCTAATTAAGAATTAGCATTGTTTTAAAGTTAGAAATTGTCACAGCTTAGAGATTGTTTTGTCTCTCTGGATTACATTCTGTATCGTACCTTCACTGTGTCCAGTTCTGGGCTCCTCAATTCAAGAGAGATGTTGAGGTCCTGGAACGTGTCCAGAGAAGGGCAAAAAGACCTCATTGCTGCCTACAACTACCTGAAGGGAGGCTGTAGCCAGGTGGGGTTGGGCTCTTCTGCCAGGCAACCAGCAACAGGACAAGGGGACACAGTCTCAAGTNAGCCAATCAGGATGGCAGTTAGCCAAACCTTACCATATTAGGCAAAGCCACAGGCTCTCTTTTCCCTAATTTGGGAAAAGCACAGGCCTGGCACTAGGCAGGCACAAGCCAAGTGTGTGCATCTTACACCACAGGACCCTGGGCAGGCCAGGCTCAGTGGCTCCAGGTCCTTTTGTGCCCATTTCCACACTTGCCTCTCTGGTGGAGCAGAAAAACATGGCAAGGCAGGGCATGTGTAAGCCTATTTTGGGCCTATCAGGCCTACCACAACACTGATAAACCTGAAGCAGTTCAGGTATGGATCTCACCCGTGGTAAGTAATAAGCTGATTTAGTACTGCTATTAATTTATGAACTATTAGTTTCCCAAAAGCTTCTGCAAGAGTTCTCAGAAAGAAACAACCTGTAATATCTGATGCTGTTCAACAATAGAAGGTACCTTACTGCTATCAGATGGAAGCTTCCTTTAAAATATCTTCCTAACTGGATGTTAGGAGGAAGTTGTTGGCAGAGAGAGTGATTGGCATTGGAATGGGCTGCCCAGGGAGGTGGTGGAGTCACCATCCTTGGAGGTGTTCAAGCAAAGCCTGGATGAGGCACTTAGTGCCATGGTCTGGTTGATTGGGTGCTAGGTTGGGATGGATGATCTTGGAGGTCATTTCCAACCTGCTTGATTCTATGAATTTAATACCTTTTGAGGTCATTTCATTGGAGTCAGTTCTGTTCAATATATTCATCAATGAGCTGGGTGAGGGCACAGAGTGCACTGTCAGTAAGTTTGCTGATGACAAAAAGCTAGGTGGAGTGGCTACCACACCAGAAGGCTGGTGTTGATGTCTAAAGTAAGAAAATGAGATCCAACTCTGCTAATACTCAAGGGTTTTCCTGTTTTTAATGTGGTGTACTTCACATGCACTGACTGTTAAATCCTACTGGGATTTGTATTTATTTCTTGTCATTACTGGGCTAATAACTCTAAAATACAAAAACAGAAGTGGAGTTAAGCATGGATTTACTAGAATCAGAGCACTGGTGATGAAAGCAAAAGGGGACTTCAGTGAGAATTTTCCTGCATGTGCACTCTGGGACTCAGTAAAGAATTCCCATTTCTGAACCTTGTGCTCATCTACACATTGAGGGAATGTTAACCNAACCTGGTTGATTCTATGATTCTATTAAATGTAATGAATGTTATTTTAGTCTGGAGAAGAGAAGAATTAGAGGGGATTTGATAAATGTTTATAAGGTTGGCCAGGTAGGGGGAGGACACCTTCCAGCACCTCAACATCTCTCTTGAATTGAGGAGCTCAGAACTGGACACAGCACTCAAGATGTGGCCTGAGCAGTGCTGAGTACAGGGGCAGAATAACCTCCCTTGCATTGGCCACAATGTTCCTGATAGAGGCCAGGATGCCATTGGCTCTCTTGGCCACATAAAGCTGAGTCTGAAAAAAAACTCCTCAGAAATTCTATAATAAAGTTCAAGGAATCTAATTAAACTTGAGAGCTACTCATTAAGCTTAGCAGTCAGGATAAAAAAAAACAGTATCTTTTTTTTCATCAGCTGAGCAAAATAAATCTAATTAAGAATTAGCATTGTTTTAAAGTTAGAAATTGTCACAGCTTAGAGATTGTTTTGTCTCTCTGGACTACATTCTGTATCGTACCTTCACTGTGTCCAGTTCTGGGCTCCTCAATTCAAGAGAGATGTTGAGGTCCTGGAACGTGTCCAGAGAAGGGCAAAAAGACCTCATTGCTGCCTACAACTACCTGAAGGGAGGCTGTAGCCAGGTGGGGTTGGTCTCTTCTGCCAGGCAACCAGCAACAGGACAAGGGGACACAGTCTCAAGTTGTCCCAGGGGAGGTCTAGGCTGGATGTTAGAAGGAAGTTGTTGGCAGAGAGAGTGATTGGCATTGGAATGGGCTGCCCAGGGAGGTGGTGGACTCGCTGTGCCTGGAGGTGTTGAAGCAAAGCCTGGATGAGGCACTTAGTGCCATGGTCTGGTTGACTGGATAGGGCTGGGTGCTAGGTTGGACTGGATGATCTTGGAGGTCTCTTCCAACCTGATTGATTCTATTCTGTTCTATTCTATTCATAGAAGCATAGAATGGTTTAGGTTGGAAGGGGCCTCAGAGATCATCCAGCTTCAACCTCCTCACCATGGGCAGGGACACCTCTCAGCTAGACTTGGTGGCTCAAGACCTCATCCAATCTGGCCTTGAACACTCCCAGGNACCTTACCCCAGTCCTAAGGAAGAATGGAGGTTCGGCCAAAAGGGTTAAAAGCAAGGTGAAGCAGCCAAGCAAAGGAGGGTGAGGTTAGAAAGCAAGATGGAGTCCAGCCAGCAGCCACGAGCTCCCCAGCAGGCAAAGTTCCCCAGCGAGGAGAAGAAGCAAATGCCCTAATCTTTGTTTTGCCTTTCTTCTTTTGTATACATTTCAGCAAGACTGTGAGGGAAGTAGACACCATTGTTTTCATTTTACAGCCTATCATCTAGTTCTTCTCACCAAAACATGCTAGCTAGGCTCAAACTAGCACACTCCTCCTAAATAAAAACATGTGTGTGTATGCTGTAAGTCAAACAGATATACTCAATATCTGTTGGTCCTTTGCCCAAGAATAGAGGAAAAACAAAACCAGACTTTTGTGAGTGGTATTTTTTCCCCATCCAAGGAGACAAACCTGTCTTCCAACTTTAGTTCTTGTGTGTTTTACTGCATGTTGGAGACAGAAGGAAAAAGCAGAAATACATTTTCATGAAGATACTACCTCAGAGTAGTACCTCATGGTCTGAGGTGAATTTGTCTGTCCAGTATCCCTGTGAAGCAGTAAAGTCAATTTATCTTCTTTCCACAGACAGGGACCTGAGGCACAGAGAGGCTAAAGCCCAGATTCAGAGGATCTGAATGCCAGTTAAATCTCAAAGTCTTGTGTTTCCACTTGGCTAGGTGCCTCTGGCACAGTGTCCAAGGTCATACAGGACGTGTGTAGCAGCACTGAAAACTGGATTTCATTTTTCCTCATTCCAAACTAAGGCTCCAAATTGCAAGATGAATCCCTTTTTTTTTTTAGTGATGTCTTTGCATCTGCTGGAATTGAGGAATAGATTCCACCTGTCTAGTCAAATTCTCTTCCTCAGACATACTTTCATATCCTGAAAAGTCTTGGATATGCTTAGGTAGTTGAGTTAAGGAATTAATTAGTCACTGAAATCAAGCAAGCTGCACTCATTGCATGTGCAGGGAATTGACCCTCACAAACAGAATACAGCAGCATTTGCATTCCAACTACATGAAACTTGTGCTGTTCACACTAAATTAGCATTCTCCAGATCCTCCCCTCTAAAGCAGGTGGTTGATCAGTCTGAAGGAACTATTAGGCAAACCCTTCTGAGTGGCACCAATCTAACAATATTTTTAGATTTAAGAATAATCATAGAATCAAGAAGGTTGGGAGAGACCTCCAAGCTCATCTAGTCCAACCTAGCACCCAGCCCTGGCCAATCGGCTAAGCCAATCACTAAGTGCCTCATCCAGTCTTTGCTTGAACATCTCCAGGGATGGTGACTCCACCACCTCCCTGGGCAGCCTATGAGCCTCCTCTTCTCCAGGCTGCTCACTCCCAGCTCCCTCAGCCTCTCCTCACAGGGCTGTGCTCCAGGCCTCTCACCAGCTTTGGGGCCCTTCTCTGGACACCTTCCAGCACCTCAACATCTCTCTTGAATTGAGGAGCTCAGAACTGGACACAGCACTCAAGGTGTGGCCTGAGCAGTGCTGAGTACAGGGGCAGAAGAACCTCCCTTGTCCTGCTGCCCACACTGCTCCTGAGCCAGCCCAGGATGCCATTGGCTCTCCTGCTCACCTGGGCACTGCTGCCTCCTCTTCAGCTCCTCTCTCCTAGCACCCCCAGCTCCCTCTCTGCCTGGCTGCTCTCAGCCACTCTGTCCCCAGCCTGTAGTGCTCCTTGGGGTTGTTGTGGCCAAAATACAGAACCTTGCACTTGGCTTTGTTAAATCTCATCCCATTGGCCTCTGCCTACCCATCCAGCCTGGCCAGGTCCCTCTGCAGGGCTCTCCTACCCTCCAACAGCTCCACACCTGCTCCTAGCTTGATGTCATCTGCAAACTTCCTGATGATGGACTCAATCCCCTGGTCCAGATCATCAAACCTAATGTGCAATGTGTCCTATATCACACAAATATAAATATAATAGATAACAGATAATCAAATCTTATGTGCCATGCCCAGGAACACCCTACCCTGGAGCAGCCAGAGCCTCATCCAGCCTGGCCTTAAATATCTCCAGGCATGGGGCCTCAATCACCTCTCTGGGCAACCCATTCCAGGCTTCCACCACTCTGAACAACTTCCTCCACGCATCCAGTCTGAATCTCCCCACCTCCAGCTTTGCTCCATTCCCCCCAGTCCTGTCACTCACTGGTAGCCTAAAAAGCCTCTTCCCAGCTTTTTTGTAGCCTCCCTTCAGATACTGGAAGGCCACAAAAATGTCACCTGGGGGCTCCCTGTTCTCTAGACTGAACATCCCCAACTCTTTCAGTCAGTTTTCATAAGAGAGGTGCTCCAGCCCTGGTGCACCAACCAGAGTTGTTGTCTGTGTTTTCTCCTTGGGCTTGTACTGTGTAACTCAACTAATCTTTCTGCTTCCAATCCTGCAAACTCATTTTGAACATAAGGCAGACTCTGGGATAAGGTAGAGGGGTGGAATAGAGGTGGAAGGGTGGCTGGGAGCCCCTCCTGGGGACTCTGTTTTCTGGGAGGGCTGCTGTGTTTCTGCATTACTTTTAACTTGTCTATTTCTGTATCTAGCTGTAAATATTTCTAATATATTGTAAATATCTGTGCTAGCCTGAGGCTAGCTGGAATGTTTTGGTGAGAAGAATTAGATGATAGGCAGTGAAAAGGAAACAGTGCTGATGTCTGCTTCACTCATAGGCTTGCTGAGATGTACAAAAACAAGGACACGAACACAGACAGAAGTTGCTCTTTCTGTCTCTGTCTACCTTCCTTCTCTCCCTAACCTCCTGTCTGTGTAACTAATCCTTCTGCTTCCCAACCCCCCTGGCCAATTCTCCAAGCTCAACTTGAATGTAATGCAAAGTCTGGGACAAGGTAGAGGGGTGGAAAGAAGGTGGAAGGGTGGTTGAGAGCCCCTCCTGGGGACTCTGGTTTCTGGGAGGGCTGCTGTGTTTCTGTATTAGTTTTCAACTTGTCTATTTCTGTCTCTAGCTGTATAGATTGCAAATACCTGCTTGGATATTGTGCTGAGCTGGAAATATAAAGCTTCATTCTTAATTTCCAGCTCAGCTGAGTCTAGTCTGGGTGATTTTCTGAAGTGGGGGAGGGCGAGGAACACCCAAACCATCACACTTGTGTGTTTTGCTAAGCTGTGAATATAAAGCTTCATTCCTTAACCTCCATCCAGCTGAGTCTTGTCTGGGTGATCTCATGAGAGTAGGAGGGTGGATAACTCCCACACCATCACAAAGCTAAATGCAAAAGGAAGTGGACATCACTCTCCTTCCTATCAAAACCTAATAGATGGAAACCCACTACTCTTCTTCAGTTATTTTTCCCTTCCTGTCTCCACTTTTGTCATACAAAAAAAAAACTTAATGAGATTTCTGTTCTGTGTAACTTTAGTGTCCCTTATGTGTGGCAGGCAATGATGATTCCCTGCTAAAAAGAGGAGGCTGGTAAATCCTGCTCCTTGTAAGTAGGGCTATGAAGAGTAAAAATAGGATGTTGTTCTTTAATTAGTAATGGTAGCTTTCTGGCACACGAGCACAGCACAAAATCTAATGTAGCAGAAACCTCTGCACCTAGGAGCCAGACTACGACTAATAATCCAACCTGTAATTGATTTAATTAAAGGAGTTCTACTGAGGAAATGTCTGCTGATTATGAACCATTGATATTCCTATGGATGAGCACATATAAACCTGATCTAGGGTAGGGAGTTCCTGCCTATGGCAGGGGGATTGGAACTACATGATCCTTGTGGTCTCTTCCAACCTTGGCTGATTCTATGATTCTATAGAATCTATAGAATTCTGTCCTATAGAATCATAGAATCAATCAGGTTGGAAGAGACCTCCAAGATCATCCAGGCCAACCTAGCACCCAGCCCTAGCCAATCAACCAGACCATGGCACTAAGTGCCTCAGCCAGGCTTT
>WAAF01017528.1:177001-220208 GCA_013400475.1 Tricholaema leucomelas | reverse complement strand
CCCACCCCTCCTCCTTTCTCCTGTCTCTGTCTCTTCTGAGTGGTCTATTGATAAGTCCCTAGAGGCACTGGGTCAGCCTGCCCGTAGGAAACCAGACACAATGCACAAATCTCCGAGTGCCATTCTGCCATCAGCAAGCAGACCACGTTTAGGAGAGAGGAAAAAAAAAAACCACACACACACACACACACACAGACACAGAGACACACAGAAGAGCAAAAGACAGAGAGAGAGAGAGAGGGAGAGTGTGAGAAAAAGACTGATTGGAACAGGAGGGAGGGAGGGAGGGAGCGAGAGAGCGAGGGAGAGAGAGCGACACTGCCAGTCAGGTTAATCATCCCTACTTTAATTAGCTGTTCGGCTTAGACATAAAACAATTGAATTTGAATGATCTGTCAGTGGGCTCGGCTGAACCAAAGGGGAAATGCGAATATTACAAAAAAGACTGTTGGTNACAAACCCACCAAACAACAAAAAAAAAAAACCCAAAACAACCAGGGGGGGGAAAAAAAAAAGGGAAAAAAAAAAAAGGAAAAAAATAAATAGCTTTTTTTTTTTCCATCTCGGTTGCGACAGTGATAAGGGGTAGGGAACATCTCATACCTGGTGTGAATGCTAATCAGCCAGGAGTTCTCCTTTTTTTCCCAAGACAGGGAACTGTTTCCTTCCAAATTTATTAGAACCTCCTCCACTGCCTCTTTGAAAAACCTTCTTTGTCACCCTCTTCCCAAGTCCTGATACTTCTTTAAAAAAAAAAAAAAATGGCTTCGGAGCTCCTTCTATTCTTGATATTGATCCACACACACACACACACACACAGACACAGAGACACACAGTAGAGCAAAAGACAGAGAGAGAGAGAGAGGGAGAGTGTGAGAAAAAGACTGATTGGAACAGGAGGGAGGGAGGGAGGGAGCGAGAGAGCGAGGGAGAGAGAGCGACACTGCCAGTCAGGTTAATCATCCCTACTTTAATTAGCTGTTCGGCTTAGACATAAAACAATTGAATTTGAATGATCTGTCAGTGGGCTCGGCTGAACCAAAGGGGAAATGCGAATATTACAAAAAAGACTGTTGGTGTATTCAGATAAGCTTGCTGAGAAAATCCTCAAAGGATAACTATTAAAACTTACCACCAAACAAAAAAGTACGGATTCAAATAGCATTATGAGAAGCTCGCTCTCTCTCTCTCAAAAAAAAAAACAACCAACAAAAAAACCCACCCCCCCAAACCAAACACAAAACCGACCAACAAACACAAACCAAACAAACCCACCAACCCAAAAAAGCTGGGAGATCTCTTCCCTCTCTTTTCTACATACTGAAATTAACACCCGCGCCTTGCCCGCATCCTTCAAACGCTACCTGTCCTGCAGTGTGGGGGAAGGTGCTACTTTGATTTGATTAAAGCAAGACCATGCTGCCCTTCAGTTGGATTTTTCTGACGGATCACTGGAATGTTGTGATTCTGGAATTACACAAGCTCTGAGAGCACATCCTTGACATGCATGTCTGCACAGACACTGACAAACCGAGTACCTGCTGGCTAGAGAGATGCTGTAAAAAGGTAGTGCTGGGAATCAGGACAGACAAGTCCCAGGCACTGGAGAGTGGGAGAAGTTATACTGCAAAATAGGTGGCAAAGCAATCTGTGGCTTCTACCCTGGACTGCAAAACAAGCTGCAGTTCAAATGGATGAATCCTGGAAATAACCAGAGCAATGGCAGCGCTGTGTGGCAGGTAAGGCAGAGGTTTATGACACTTCCGCAAAGTCTGCTCCTAAAAGGGTGTGGGGCAGGCGGCCTCTCCCTCCTCCCTGACAGGGAAAGCAGCAGCTGAGAAGATGCTGCGAGAGGGAGCTGCCAGCATGTTTTACCCTGGTCATCACTCTCCCTGCCTCATCAGAACTTTGCTTTGTCAGATGCTAGGAACCTGCTTTGGGTTTCAGGACATGGGGGATGTGATGTCCCCTCCCAAGCGAATGGCAGCAAGGGGAGTGTGTGCGAACTTCTTGTGCGAGGCAGGTATGTTCTCTGTGTTTTAAATACATTCTCTTCATCTCACACAGGGCTGCAGCTACAGTAGCAAATCTGTGATCTCTGATCAGCTCCGTGAACATCTGCTGTATATAAGCTTTTAAATGGGCATGGCTAACCTGCAAGCGTCACTCAACAGCCTGGGAAGAAAGTAGAGAAGGAATTTACAACGGGGCTGAGTGACGGCCTTTGACAGGGAGTGCTGGGATTCCCCACACACTTGGCATTTTGGGTACAAATGCTTAGGGAAGGAAGAAACAAAAGACAGACAGAAGCTCTCGCAACTTGTCTCTATTAATGTCACCACCTTTTCTACATACATCTCCAGGCAAAGCCAGCACCAGTTTTCATGTGTTTCACTGTGAATGGAGAGCTGACGGGAGGTACCATTATTATTCATCCTGATATAGGAAAAGGTGAATTCCTGCACTTTCCCTCCTTTTAAAACACCACGTGCTGCCTGGGTGGCTGTGTCCCATCTGCCTACCACCCCACCGGGACTTGTTGACTCAGCACAGATTATGGGAAGAACTAACCAGGGCCAATAGCAGAGGGCTGCACTGTGAAAGCAAATGGGACACTGGACTTCATCAGGTGTGTTATGTTCTACTTTATGAGTTGTGTCCCCAGCCTACCCAAAACGCAAATTGCTCCCATTTGAAATATTACAGGATTATGGGGGGGTAATATGCTACCAAGGAACAGAAAAGGAGATTTCAGAGAAATACAGTGTCATCAAAGGCCTCGGCTCCTTTCCAGATGGGGATCTTTTGTAGAGCACAGTGACACAGGCAAGCAGGTTTTCTCTTCCCTGGGTCAGTACCAAACGAATAATCCATCAGGGTGCATAACAGCTCTGGGCTATGTTTATAATGAAATATGCAGAGGACCTGGCCACTTGATGCAGAAGTTCAGTGGAAGAAACAGTGTGCAGTCATGTAATTACAGGCTACGGTACTGGTACAAGGGGCCCTCAGGAAGGTTGCACAGACAATGTTGACTGTGGCATTTCCTAACTTTTATGTGCTTGATTTAGTGACATTAACATAATACTAACGCACCTTCAACATCATTTCTGAAGGTTTTCTTTTTATAATCAACCTGAAAACTGAATGCTGTTCCATGTTGCTGGTGATGCTGAGGGGAGTTAACACCTGTGGAGCTGTAATATGTAACAGCAGCACCATTGGCAGGAGCAGTAAATCTGTGCTTACTGGGGAATTATCCACTGGAAGAATGTGAAGGTACTTCATTCAGCACAGGTTTGATGGCGTCTGCCTGACAACGAAGATGCTAAGGGAGTCAGGAGCCCTAAGCTGACTACAAAGGAGCAGGTCAAAGTGCACTGCTGTTGGAAGAAACCTTTTGCCTAAACCTACATCTCTTCTGTTGCTGTTGGTTTTACATCTGTCCCCTCCATTCAGCTGACTCCACGATCCTTTTGTTTTCTAGTCTGCACTCTCTCGTGCTGTTTTTTCTCCTCTACAGTAGTCCTCACCACAGTCTGTTTCTTATCTCATTGCCCTAAAATGAGCATCCTCTCAAAAGCCTCTTCACCCCTGCTCTATCCCAGGCACAGACGTACCCTGAGCACAGACGAAAGCAACCTGCTTAGCAAGGTAAATTAGGCCACATGGCATTCCAAGCTGCCTTAACTAGACCACTTCGTGCAAGACTGTTTAAAACTAACTCGGGTATCATAATTTCCAATCCACAGTGTAGACATATCAAAATGTCCTTGTTCTCATTTCCAGTGCTTGCTGCCATAGCAACCCCTGGTCAAAAGGAAATTTCCATTGATATCAGAAGGAGCAGCATTTCACCCAGGTGAGTTTCAACTACGTGGCACGTATTTTATTAGCATGTGTTCCTGATATGGTGGTCCCCAAACCTCCTACAGAGCTTCATGTAGAAAGCACTACTGTTAAGCCCTGCTCTCAATAGTTTCCCTTCTTCTAGAAGCTACACAAGTCAAAGACCTGATTTCTACCTGAGTATCAACTCAAGAGCAGATCTGCAGTCTAAATGCAAAAGGTCAAAAGCATCTCCCAAAAGTATGTACATCACCTTCCCCTCCTGAGATTTTATCACAGATTTTAATTTAGATACATGCTGATGATGATTTCTCTCTTTGCATCGCACTCTCTTGCTTGCTCTTTCTTCATATAAATCATCTCCTGTTTCAGGGAGGTTTAGGCAAAGAAGCAAGAAAGGAAAGCTCAGTCTGATCAGTTGAATAAAGTTTGCTGTTTGCCACAGTGCTGCAGCAAGCTTTCAAGTTCAAGCTCAGATACCCACTCTATAGGAAGAAAGTGCAGCTTACAGAATTGGAACAGATCTTTATGAGAAATGTACCTGGATTTGGTAACAGCTCCTCACTTTCTGACTTCTACGTGCATCACACAACGGCAGCCAAAAGCAGGACACAAAACAACAGCAGACTGGAAAGAACCTGGAAATGACAGAGTACTTGCTCCTTTAATGTATATAAAGTATTCTGCTGCACAACTTGTAACATTCAGTACAGCTGACATGAGCTGACATTAATGGAAAATCAACAGATCTAGGTGGCATAAAGAGGAATTTGGTTCCTTTGCGATGAAGGAGCTCTGTCTACCTGACAAAATGGCGTTTAACCATATAATCTCAGAAGAAGCTGTATAAACATATTCCTCTAGATTTATTGGCTTGTCTTCATAAACAGCTGCAAGCCTTTGCATTGTGCTCTGAGATGTGAACCACCAGAGCATGTTGGAGAGGGTGAATATTCAGTTATTATTCACAGACTCGCAGAATCATTCAGGTTGGTAAACAGCTTCAAGATCACTAAGCCCAACTACCAACCCTTCTCTACCAAGTCCACTGTTGAGTCATATCCCCAAGCACCACATCTACACAGCTTTTAAACACATCCAGGGATGGCAACTCGACCACCTCCCTGGGCTGCCTGTTCAAATGCCTGACAAAACTTTCAATGAAAAGTTTTATCTTAATGTCCAGCCTGAACCTCTCCTGATGCAGCTTGAGGGCACTTCCTCTTGTTCTATCACTAGTTTCTTGGGAGAAAAGACTAACGTTAATCTCATGACAAGCTCCCTTCAGATAGTTGTAGAAAGAGATTTAGAGATTTGATACATAAGAAACTAAAGGAAAAGAACTGAAAGTGCACCTATTACAGACCTCTACTTCTTGTTTATTTTTAGGGTATGCAACCATTCCTAACTGGCACCACTAGGCTTGATAGACACCACTTGGCTTTGCCAGGTGGGGGTTGGTCTCCTCTGCCAGGCAACTAGCAACAGAACAAGGGGACAAAGTCTCAAGTTGTGCTCGGAGAGGTCTAGGCTGATGTTAGGAGGAAGTTCTTCACAGAGTGATTGGCATTAGAATGGGCTGCCCAGGGAGGTGGTGGAGTCGCCATCCCTGAAAGTGTTCAAGAAGAGACTGGCTGAGGCACTTAGTGCCATGCTCTAGTTGACTGGACAGGGCTGGGTGCTGGCTGGACTGGATGATCTTGGAGGTCTCTTCCAATCTGGTTGATTCTATGATTCTATGCATGCCAAGATGAGAGAGGTGCCATGCTTTGCATCTAACCTAGTTGATTTCTGTTGTACATGCAATTCGATTTCATGGGGCAAAGCAAACAAGCTATTATCACTCTTTGCACTGACCATCAGAATTAGCCCCATCTCCTCCTGTCTCCCCCAAAAACCAACCAAAAAAACCCCAAAAAACTCAAAAGAACAAAACAGACTGTATCGAATGTCGAGGACTAAAGCACCTTTTACTGACACTATGCAGGTCCCAAGGCAATTCCTTTCACAGATTTTCTGATTGGTAATGGCAACATCAGAGTGGCTTCATTTTTGGTCTCTCTAAATACAGTGGCCTGTTTTGTGGAATAGTGTCTTTAAAAAAAAAAAAGAAAAAAGAAGATTTGGCTATGAGAGACATTTTTGCTCACTTCTTTGCCCATTACCACCAGAAATAAGATGCTGAAAAGAAAGCCAAGCCCTCGTGGGCATCAGTGCAATTCCCTTGCCTTCACTGGAAAAGCAACAGTGCAACCTAGGGGAACTCTCTAAAACATCTGGTTGAGAAGACACAAGAAGAGCAAGACTCCTGCCTCTCTTCCTCTTCAGGTGCACCGGGGCAAAAAGTAACATTTCCAAAGTGCATTATCACAACAAGTGAAAGAAATCTAATCACTGTCTAAAAAAAGCAGATGAATGAGGAGGTGACCCTTGCAGGTTATATGTTTTCTGTACGTTTACACAGATGCTTATTGTGAAGGTCTTAGAAGACTTCTAAACACTGAAAACATTAAATCCCTACTTTGCTCTCTACCCTCTATAACAATCCACACTGTTGTTACCAGATTGCATCTCTCCTCCAAAATTGAAGTGACTTAAACAGCATTGTGTGTTTTATTTAGCCTGTTCTACTCTGTTCAGTTATATTTTCTTCTATGATTTTTCGGAAAGAAGCGTAAGTATCTCAGGGTGTCAGGAGGCTTAATTTTCTCTCACACTTTCAAGGGAAGACAATTAGAATTTTGATTTGAAGAACTTTAAAGCGGATGTCTGCCCCACTTCTGTTCTAAAGGCTGATGTGAAACATGCTATATATCCCTCTTGCTAACTTTGGTCCTGTCACACATTCACAGATCTCATTTCCTGCATTTTTAGGTGACAGGTATTGTGCCTCTGCTTCCAGTCTTTCTTATCTAAAGATGTCTTGTTTCTGTAGATTCTTCCACAGGCAAAATGCTGAGTAAAAATTGCAATTATTTTCATATTCCCCATTCCCTCATGCCTCATCCCCCAAGAGGGCCAATTGTGTCCCGGGGGGCATCAAGAAAAGTGTGTCCAGGAGGTCTGGGGAGGTTCTTCTCCTTTTCTACTCTGACCTGATGAGACCACACCTGCAATACTGTATCCAGTTTTGGGCTCCCCAGTTCAAGAGAGACAGGAATCTACTAGAGAAAGCCCAACAGAAAGCTATGAGGATGACTGAACATCTCTCCTATGAAGAAAGGCTGAGAGAATGGGGGCTGTTTAGTCTTGAGAAGGCTGAGAATGGATCTTACTAATGTCTCTTATTATCTGAGGGGTGGTTATCCAGATGAAAGAGCCAGTCTCTTTTTGGTGGTGTCCAGTAATAGGACAAGGAATAATGGGTATAACATGGAACCCAAGAAGTTCCACCTCAGCATGATGAGAAACTTCCTTACAGTGAGACTGACAGGGCACTGAGACAGGTTGCCCAGAGAGGTTGTGGAATCTCCTTCTCTAGAGACTTTCAAAACCCACCTGGATGTATTCCTATGTGGCCTACCCTAAGTGATCCTGCTTTAGCAGGAGAGGTTGGACTAGATAGTCTCTAGAGGTCCCTTCCAACCCCTACCACCCTATGTTTCTGTGACTCAGGAGAAAACCCTTGCAAGTATAGCAGTATTGCTGGGGAGTTGCACAGCCTCAACATGCAAAACAGTTGAGATCCCTACCAAAATCATGTCACTGAGGGTCTCTGGTTTCTTTGTCCAACCATTAGTTTTGTCTCAGGGACAGCTACAAGGGTCCCTGCTCCGCACATATCACTTTCTCTCTGAGATCTGGATATAAATAGAGTGGGAAGCCAAAGAGCCAGAGGAGGGTTAGATTTCTGCCTCTTTTCTGCAGCAGATATGATTGTCCATCATGTCCTTGAGCTGAGTGAAGCTACGAGGGAAGGAGACACAGACAGGGCTGATCTCCACTTCTACTCTCCACAGACACAGCTGCAGCTTGCGAGGTGACTGGAACAAGACCAGCTCAGGAAATGAGGAGTAGCACATCACTCATTTTTTCTGCCTGTTTGCTCCTAATTATCTTGCAATACATTTCACTGGTAGCTTTATCATACAGAAAGAAGATCCGTCTGCTTTCAGCACATAATGACTACTTTAAAAATGGCTTGCTATTCATTCTTGGGCAAGACTCAGTCTCTTCCTCCCTCCCTTGAGTTCACTACTGCTCATTCTGGATCTGCTGGGTTATTTTTTTTTTGAGGGGTAGGGTGTCAATTCTCTGACAACGCTTTCCATTAAAAGGGAAAGATGGGAAAAGAGTGGTGGCTTTCACTGTCTTTTGATGAGATTGTGACCACGCTGAAAGAAGTGTCAGCAATCTCAATAATTTCATTTTGGCCAATACAACACCTCTTACAGGCTTGAGCTATGCAAGCACTGTGTAGCCCCTAGTACCAATCAACGGAGCCTCTTTTACATTTGTCTTCCAATATTTCTCTTCAACCTTAGAGAACCAGAGAATTGCTATAGGGCAATGAACTCTCATTTTGCCAATGACATTTCTGCAATCCATCTCCCTGAGTTGGGAGACCCTTTCACAGATCCGGAACCTCACCAGCATAAGGAATAATTAGTATAATTAAGAATTAGACACAGGGTCTCTAAAATGGGAATCATAACAATGACTAACGTCACAAGAGTGTTTTCAGAATTAATTCATCTAAGTAAAGCACTTAAAAGATAAAAATGTAGGAGCTGCCACATCAGATTAGACCACTGCTTCATCTAGTTGAACATCCTGTGTGCAATAGAGAGCAGTAATAAATGCAGGGTAGTAGAACTGGGGTCGCTCTTCTGTACAGGAACAAGGCTCAGCCTAGGCACAGCCAATGCCAGTTCTTGCTTACAGCATCATTTTATGACTTAGGGGAAGCATTTAAGTCCCTACAACCCACTGCCACACACACAAAAAAAGTGGTCTTGCAATTAAAATCAGAAACCAGCCACAGAGTCTGGTAAGCTGGCTGTACAGCTGTACCTCCATTCCTGTGCACGGCAACTTCTGATCAAGAGTTTCTAATCATCAATGAAAGAACCTAAAAGTACTGTAAAAAAATGTGAGTTTCAGAAACAAAATCACTGAAAATGTGCAGCAGGATATAAGTACTTATAAAATGGGAACACAGAAAGACATACCTGCATACACAAACAAGGTGCTTAAAAAAGGCAACAAGAACCTTCACTAGCCCTGCTTTCAGTAGGGGTGAGGGTTGGACCCACATGACTTAAGGAGAGGTCCTTCCTGGTTTTCATTATTCCCAGATTTTGTGATTCCACAATTTTCCACTGCAGAGTTCTGTCACAGAACATGAAACAACCTGGGGTAAAACATGCTAAACCATGCCCCTTAGCACCACATCTTTCCAGCCAATTCTAATGGCAAATCACTCTCCAGCCTATAGCATTACATGGGGCTGTTGTGACCCAAGTGCAGGACCCAGCACTTGACCTTGCTGGATCTCACAAAAAGGTCCTCACCACATAGATCCACCGTGTCCAAGTCCTTCTGCAGAGCCTTCCTACCTTCAAGCAGATCAACAATTTGCTCTCCCCATCCCCAAATTAGTATAATGGATGAGTTCAGATGAATTAAAACAGTTTTGCTGGGAGAGGTCTAGGCTGGATGTTAGGAGGAAGTACTTCACAGAAAGAATGATTTGCCGTTGGAGTGGGCTGCCCAGGGAGGTGGTGGAGTTGCCATCCCTGGAAGTGTTCAAGAATAGACTGTATGAAGCACTTAGTGCCATGGTCTAGTTGACTGGATAGAGCTGGGTGCTAGGTTGGACTGGATAATCTCGGAGGTCTCTTCCAACCTGGCTGATTCTATGATTCTATGATATAGCCCAAGTCCCAAGGACCCAACATTCTAATCAGAATTGCAGTTCTGCAAATAACTGATTTATTTGGCTAGCTGACCAACTTGAAAACACAGAAAGAGAAAAAAACCAACAAACCCCAAACCACCTAGGTGTTTAACAAAATGGGGTAGCTTTTTGCTTGTGTTTGACTTATTTCTATTAACAAACACAAATCCAGAAACCTCAAGAAAAGACTGGATGAGGCACTTAGTGCCATGGTCTAGTTGACTAGCTAGGGCTGGGTGCTAGGTTGGACTGGATGATCTTGGAGGTTGCTTCCAACCTGGTTAATTCTATGATTCTATGGTTTTAAAATTTGGTTTTATTTTTGCACTGATCTTGCAGTGTTTAATAGGAAGAACTCCTAGAATGCAAAAACCTGCTAGAAGATAGAACCACAAGGTATTTTCAGTCTCACAGTATCACCAAGGTTGGAAGAGACCTCATAGATCATCAAGTCCAAGCCGTTACCACAGAGCTCAAGGCTAGACCATGGCACCAAGTGCCACGTCCAATCCTGCCTTGAACAGCTCCAGGGACAGTGACTCCACCACCTCCCTGGGCAGCCCATTCCAGTAGCCAATGACTCTCTCAGTGAAGAACTTTCTCCTCACCTCAAGCCTAAATTTCCCCTGGCGTAGCTTGAGGCTGTGTCCTCTTGTTCTGGTGCTGGCCGCCTGAGAGAAGAGAGCAACCTCCTCCTGGCTACAACCACCCCTCAAGCAGTTGTAGACAGCAATAAGGTCTCCCCTGAGCCTCCTCTTCTCCAGGCTAAACAATCCCAGCTCCCTCAGCCTCTCCTCATCGGGATTGTGCTTGAGGCCATCATGTATGATTCTACTCTATTGTATATTTCACTTCAGGACGGAGTAGTGGAAAAAAAAAAAGAAAAGAAGAAATCAGAAGATAATCTGTGAAAAAAACCCGAATTGCTCATAACTGACCAAAACATAAATGAGTCTCACATTACTGGAACTAGAAAAAAATATCACTGGTGCCAGGTTATTACATAAGAATATGTTAGTAATGTAGCAGGAGTCTAGTCTTTGAAGATGTGAAACAGCGTTATCTAACCTCTCTGCAAAGTTCAGGAAGAGGAGCCATATGTCCAAATAATCATTTTCTTGGTAGTGTTTAACATGTCATTTTTTTTTAAGGGGCCTATTTCAAGTTTTGTTGGTTTTTTTTTGGTTGTTGTTGTTTAAAAAAAAAAAAAGTGTGAAATGTATTTCATTTTTTTTTTCTTTTGGCAAAAGCAGCTCATTTTCAAGCTTGCAAGGAAACAAGAAAAACAAAATCAAATGTCAAGTAGATTTGCTCTTTGTTGTAATTAATACGCAAGCATTCGCTTGTAGGTGGTCATGGGCCTGAAAACAAGCAGCATCAGTTGTGTTGCTATTAAAAAGGAGAGGTTCTCAAGGAATTAAAGGGCCAAGTGTTCAGCCAGTGACATTCCCTACTGACAGCAATGGCCCTGGGCCAGTTTACATCAGCTAAGGGTCTGACCACAAAGGGTAGCTGGAAGCCAGATGATTGAGGATATGCCACCTGCTTGCAGTGCTGGGCCCTGCACAGGATGAGACAGCAAAGAAAGGTTGGGCAGATATCTTCAGAGGGGGATGTGGGAAATGATTAACTGAAAACAAGGCTATTGCAAAGCTCTATGCCACAGACTACATGCATGCTCAGTTTCTGGTCAAGGAGGTTAGGTGAGTTTTCTCTTTGCGCCAGAGCAATGTAGTGGATAAAAAGGCCCTGTCTAGCCAGGGGGATTTCCTGAGGCCATTGCAGACCAGCTCGACATGCTGTTAAGAGGCTCGTTTTCAAGTGAGTTTTTGTTGCATTTGTAACGCTGGCTCCAGGTCCCCTAGAGCTTTAAGTGCCACATCACAGTGCTACAAGCCCAGTGCTGAATGCTTGGCACAGGACCAGGCATCTTCCTTTCTTCTCTCGGTTTCCTCAAGTCAGCAGGTGGGGCTCTAGGGCTCCATCTTCTTTTGATTTGAGAGTGGGGGATTTATTTTCTCTGAGAAAGCTGAAACAAAAAAAAAATCCTGTTGATTCCCCCATGTTATTTTGTAGAGTTGTTCAGAGAGGGGAGGAAAAAAAAAAAGGGGAAAAAAAAAGTATTACTCTTCAAAGAAGCCTGCTCTTTTTTCCTGAAATGGAATGCTGGAAACACTTGCTCACTAATGTCTACTGGCCTGAAATCTGCTCATATTTACATCATGGTGAATCAGCAGCAATTTGACAGAGGTCACTGGGAGTGCTCTGGCAGGCAACTCCCCTCCCTGGATGCAGGGTCAGCCCTACGAAGCCAAGCTCTTCAGCAGGACCAGCCACGGCTCAAGCCCCAGCCCAAACCCCAGCTCAGGTTGCAGAGTGGGTGTAAATGGATGTAGGGCAAAAAGAAACAACTTTCCCTGCGAGATGGTCATAAAAGTGCTGGAACTCAAATGCTGGAGGGAGGACCCAGTACTGGGTGGGAAAAAAGAGAAGTGTGGATGCAATAATGGCTGAGATTAGAGAAAACTGAGGCAACATATATTATTTTGTTACTTATTCTCTCCACATGCTTGTGTCAGACATGTAATTCTCTCCTACCATTTAAGTCACTGCTGATTTAGCCCTACGGGTTTGAACGATTAGTTATTTTCAGCGGTGGAACTGTTTCATTTTTGAAACTAGTTTGAATGGTAGATTAGATCTAGATTAAATGATTTAGCTATGGATCAGTAGTAGGTGTCTGCTTTATATTAAGCTGGCATATTGCTGAGCAGGTATGACTTTTTAACATTTAAAAATACTTAATAATTCATAATGCTACATTGTAAACTGGCTGGATAATCATCACCTCGGAACACTACCTCCAACACCTCCAAATTTAATCTCTTCTCCAAAGAGCCTTGCTCAGTCTTTTAGATCACAGTATCACAGTATCACCAAGGTTGGAAGAGACCTCACAGATCATCAAGTCCAACCCTTTACCACAGAGCTCAAGGCTAGACCATGGCACCAAGTGCCACGTCCAACCTTGTCTTGAACAGCCCCAGGGACGGCGACTCCACCACCTCCCTGGGCAGCCCATTCCAGTGTCCAATGACTCTCTCAGTGAAGAATTTTCTCCTCACCTCGAGCCTAAACTTCCCCCGGCGCAGCCTGAGGCTGTGCCCTCTCGTTCTGTGGAGAAAAGAAGGAATGTAACCACAAACAACTACAAAAAGAAAGCTGCTTCACTCTATGAGGATCAGCTTTCAGGTTGTATGACCATAAGCAAATGCTACGCCTTGGTTTCCCCAACTCTGCATAATAACAGTACCTAATTAACGGATTACTATGAAGACCACACGGCTCCTTCAAAGACGCTTTTCAGCAGACTACTTGAGGTGGACATTTCAAATTATTTGGTAGAAAATCTCTTAAATTTACCCTGAAATTAAAACAGGGCATTTGTGCTCAGGTGTTCTGTTAAACCAAGAGGTGATTTATCCTGCGCCTCGGTCTTCTCTCTGCAGCTAAGCACTGAACATACAATCTCTCTACTTCACAGAAATCCAGGCAAAGTTAAGTCATTGACAATTACATATCAGTTGAAACTCCTTCGGCAGGAAGTCTTGGAGAATGCAGCTACATTACATGTCATGGATAACTGAGGCAGAAGAGGCTCAGACCTCTCACCATAAGAAGTTTTAAGGCTCATCATCTCAGAACCAAAAGGTTCTGAAGCTGTTTTTGTGCAGAGCAGCACCACTCGGGAACAGGGAGGAATGTGTTGTGCTCCACTGCTGAGGGAAAGAGAAAGGCTTAAAGCTGCTCCTTCCAACTTGAGCAGCCTGACCTAGTTTGAGATGTCCCTGCTCACTGCAGGGGGGGTTGGACTGTATGACCTTTAAAGGTCTCTTCCAACCCAATGCCTTCTATGATTCTATGCCACTTCTCATTCACAATGGCAACTGCAGGCTGCTCCTGCTCTGCTGGAAACAAAGGCCCCATGCAGACGATGTCTGCTTTCTAAAAGAAAAATCAGGAGTGAGAATCACAGAACTTTAGAGATTGGAAGGGACCTCCAGAGATCATAGAGTCCAACCTTCCTGCCAAGGCTGGATTGCCTAGGGTAGTTTGCTCAGGAACACACCCAGGGGGGTTTTGAAAGTCTCCAGAGGAGACTGCACAAGATCTCTGGGCAGCCTGTAGAAGGAGATGCATGGAGAAGAGATGAAGGAAGAACGTATTTTCAGAGGAGGGAAACCCACCAAACATTCAGAAGCGGCAAAACAACTTTGGAGAAAAGGAGAATAGTAGAGATACGTAAACTAAACAGGCTGCTCAAGTGTCATATTTAAGTTCAGCTGATCATATTAAGGGTCAGGAATGATTGCTTTGGCTTACAGAAGTGCCCACGTGGCCAGCTACACTAAATATGCCCTTCAGTTTCCAGCAGTGATGGAGACAACCCAAAAATCAAGGCACTGGAGGTCACTTCTGATACACAGCAGAGAAATTTGTCCTCCCTATTATTAGTAGTAGTAGTTGTTGATGTTGTTGTTGTCATCAAGTCTGAAACGCTGCACATGGAGGACTAAGCAGTGAAGAAGATACAGTGTATATTACAGAAACAAACTGGAAGCATAGTTAAAGGCTGGCACATCTTTCCCCCCTCAGCTGCAGCTGGTATGAATGACACCCAATCTTGCATGGGCAAAGTGAAAAAAAAGATGAGTTATCGTTGCTTTCCCTTCCCTAAATTCTCAGATTTGATGGCTGGCAGGCACAGTATTTCACTAAGAAAAAGGCCTGTTTTTCACTTAAAAGCACCAAAAGTATATGGAGAAAGTAATCTTCAAGGTCAGAGGGTTGTTTTGACATTTAAGAAATACTAAACCAGACTTTGGCTTTTAAATTTGTAAACCAGAACTATTTCCTGACCTGAGAGACAATCTGCCAAATTTCTAACCGACCAACAGGCATTTAAGAGCAAGCAAGAATTATCAGATATATCCTGTTGTCTAGGTGCACACTTCTGTGACTCTAAAGAAAAATGTTGATCCAACTTAAAAACCTCACAGTTTCTGAAACCCTTCATAAAAGTAACACGCCCCCTTCTCTCAGGAACTGAAGAGGCAATCCTCTTCTTAATAATTGGCTTGGTACAGTATGTTGCTCACTATTGCAGAACTCAATAGCTTGAGATTAATATGCAAATTAAAAAAAAAAAAGGGTGGGGGGAAGGAAAATAGAAATATTTCAGCACACAGAAGCCAAATAACTCCTTTTATTTTACACCACAACTTTGATCTGCCAACCGATCCTGTTGCAATACAAACCGCTTCTCTGAAGGGAGGTTGTAGCCAGGTGGGAGTTGGTCTCTTCTTCCAGACAACCAGCAACAGAACAAGGGGACACAGCCTCAAGTTGTGCTGGGGGAGGTATAGGCTGGACGTTAGGAGGAAGTTCTTCACAGAGAGAGTGATTTGCCATTGGAATGGGCTGCCCAGGGAGGTGGTGGAGTCACTGTCCCTGGAGGTGTTGAAGAAAAGACTGGCTGACGCACTTAGTGCCATGGTCTGGTTGATTGGATAGGGCTGGGAGATAGGTTGGAGTGGATGATCTTGGAGGTCTCTTCCAACCTGGTTGATTCTATTCTATTCTACATCTGACAAGCTGGGCTTCTCTGACATTGCAAAACCCTGCTAAATCCTCAGCCAAACCATACGTGGGCTCAGGGAAAGGTTCACAAATAGCAACGTAGATGAGAGCGGGCCACATACACATAGGTAGCAGAGCCTTGTCATGCAAGCTCAACAAATCATTGTGCATACATAGCATCAAAGGGTTGTGCTGCTCTTACAGATGTGTGATAGGTTGCACCGCTTCTCTCTAAAGCCTGTTTCACAGCTTTTCCTGCCCACCTACCTCCATGGCTCCATCTGTGCAAAATGGGTTGTAAAATAGTTACATCGTTTAAAATGGAGTCTATACTTTCTACTCTGCCTCTCATGCCAAACAGCCAAACCAGTTCTGTTGTTTCAGTTAGGCAAGAAAATGAAAATACTCATTGTTCTCACTACATACACTGTTCTGGGTTTGGTTTTGGGTTTTGGGTTTCTTTTAGTGGTTTTTTGTTGTTGTTGGGTTTTCTTTCAGTGACAAAGCCTGAAAAACTTTCAGCTGAAACCAGCAACAGCACAAGATGCAGTCCTGCAAATGCAGCTACACTGAAGAACAAAATTTGTTGGAGTGAAGTAGAAGCAAAGAGGATGCTGCGAAGTTTCTTAGCTTCCTACATGCTTTCCACACAGACCTATCCTGTTTGAATTATGCCAATTCTTGTATGGACTATAATGGGAAACTAAGGCTTTAGTTTGTCCCTCCTACTCCAGTCTGAGTTGAAATGCAATTGTATCTAAAGGTCTGCTCTGGTGTTTTTTTTTTAAGTTTTACTCATAACACTCAGTAGGAAAGCACAAAACTTGCAAGTCTGCAACTCTGCTACACTCAAACTGTCCTGGGCCTTAAAGAATGTGACTCTTTCTCCAGGGACTACTCAACTTTTAACTTCTGCTTTTTATTAATTCCTCTCCTCTTTTCTCTATCCAATCATCTCAACATCATTCTCTAGTCAATGAATCACACAATCTAAAAGACAACTCAGGAAAGCAAGAACTGATGAGCTCTGATAGTAAGATCCAACAACGTAGCACTTGATGGTGCACAGGGTATATACATTGCAGAAGGAGAGAGATACATTAACAACAGTGCTCCAAATTCAAGCATTGGAATTGTTTTAGGTATGAGAATCAGCAAGCACTTAGACAGAGATGTTTTGAATGAGAAAATTATTTGCGAAGCTGAGGAGCGGATGTTGCCAGCAAAACAAGAACAGCATAATTTCTTTCTAATGCCCAGCCAAATGTCTGGCTCAGCCTGGGATTCTGATTTCAGCAAAAATACATGGACAGCTTCTTCTGAGAACCAGTGGCAACACTGGACACCTCAAAAGGGAAATGATAAAGGGAAAACAAAATTGAGGTCCTTTGTGAGCAAGCTCATAGACTCATAGAATGGCTGGGATTGGAAGGGACCTTAAATATCATCTAGTTCCAAATCCCTTGCATGGGCAGGGACACCTCCCACCAGATCAGGCTGCTCAAGGCCTCATCCAACCTGGCCTTGAACACCTCCAGAGAGGGGGTACCCACGACAGCCCTGGGCAACCTGTGGCACTGTCTCACCACCTTCACTGTAAAGAATTTCTTTCTAATACCTAATCTAAATCTACCTTCCTCATGTATAAATCGATTCCCTCTCATCCTATCACTGCAAGACCGTGTGAAAAGTCCCTCCTGAGTTTCCTTGTAGACCCCCTTCATGGGGCCTATTGACTATTCATGGAGGCCTGCATGGATGAA
Source organism: Tricholaema leucomelas (assembly GCA_013400475.1). Classification (NCBI taxonomy): domain Eukaryota; kingdom Metazoa; phylum Chordata; class Aves; order Piciformes; family Lybiidae; genus Tricholaema lacrymosa; species Tricholaema leucomelas. The sequence goes on along the minus strand of WAAF01017528.1, from coordinate 203,057 downwards.
TACAGAGCTCCTGGACACACTCAGATGCAAGAAGAAAGCCTACAGAGAGTGGAAGCAAGGACAAGTAACCTGGGACGGATACAAAGAAATTGTTCATGCAACCAGAGCTCAGGTTAAGAAAGTTAAAGCATAGCTGGAATTAAATCTGCCTAGGGACACTAAGGGGAACAAGTACTTCTTCAGGTATATTAGTGAGAAAAGTAGGACATGGGAGAATGTGGGACCCTTCCAGAAGGGAAATGGAGAGCTGGTGAAAAAGGATGTGGATAAGGCTGAGGTGCTCAATGACTTCCTTGCCTCAGTTTTCAATGGCAAGGGCTCCAACCACAATGTCCAAGTCCCAGAGGGCAAAAGTAAGGGCTGAGAGAAGGAAATCTGCCCACTATAATTGAGGATCATGCTTATGAGCACCTAAGGAATCTCAACATGCACAAGTCCATGGGGCCTGATGAGATCCACCCACAGGTCCTGAGGGAACTGGCAGATGAAGTTGCTAAACCACTGTCCATCATATCTGACAGGTCATGGCAGACTGGTGAAGTTCCTGCTGACTGGAAAAGGGCAAAAATAAGGCCCATCTTCAAGAAGGGAAAAAAGGATGACCCTGGGAACTACAGACCAGTCAGTCTCACCTCTGTGCCTGGCAGGATCACGGAGCAGATCCTCCTGAAGGCTCTGCTGAGGCAAATGGAAAACAAAGCAGAAGTGATTGGTGGTAACCAGCAATGGCTGCACCAAGGGCAAATCAGGACTGACAAATATAGTGGCTTTTTATGATGAAGTCATAGCATGAGTGCTCAAGGGGAAAAGCAACTGACACCATCTACCTGGACCTGAGTAAGGCATTTGACTCTGTCCCACATGACATCCTGGTCCCCAGACTGGAAAAAACATGGACTTGATGGGTGGAGCACTGCTGGGTAAGGAATTGGCTGGATGGTGGCATGTAGAGAGTGGTGATCAATGGCACAATGTCCACCTGGAGACCAGTGACAGATGGAGTCCCTCAGGGAATAGTGCTGGGACCAGTGCTGTTTAACATCTTTGTCAGCAACATGGACAGAGGAATCGAGTGCACCCTCAGCAAGTTTGCAGATGACACCAAGCTGTGTGGCACAGTTGACTTGCTGGAGGGCAGGGATGCCATCCAGAGGGACCTGAACAGGCTGCAGAAGTGGGCCCAGGCCAACCTCATGACATTCAACAAGGCCAAGTGTAAGGTCCTGCACCTGGGTGAGTGCAATCCCAAGCACAAATCCAGGCTGGGTGGTGAATGGCTGAGAGCAGCCCTGAGGAAAAGGACCTGGGGTCTGGGTTGATGAAAAGCTCAACATGAGCCAGCAGTGTAAGTGCAGCCCAGACAGCAGCTGTGTGCTGAGCTGCAGCAAGAGCAACCTGGACAGCAGGGCAAGGGAGGGGATTCTGCTCCTGCTCTCGTCAGACCCCACCTGGAGTACTGTGTGCAGTTCTGGAGCCCCCAACATGAGAAGGACATGGAATTGTTGGAGCAAGTCCAGAGGAGGGCCATGACGATGATCAGAGGGCTGCAGCAGCTCTGCTATGAGGACAGGCTACAAGAGTTGGGGCTCTTCAGCCTGGAGAAGAGAAGGCTTCGAGGAGACCTTATAGTGGCCTTCCAGTATCTGAAGGGACCTACAGGAAGGCTGGGGAGGGACTATTTACAAGGTCTTGTAATGACAGGATGAGGACTAATGGGTTTAAACTGGAAGAGGGGAGATTCAAACCAGATGTTAGGAAAGGGTTCTTTACAGTGAGGATGGTGAGAGACTGGAACAGGTTGCCCAGGGAGGTTGTGGATGCTCCCTCCCTAGAGGTGTTCAAGGACAGGCTGGATGAGGCCTTGGGTAGCCTGTTCTAGTAGGAGGTGTCCCTGCCTATAGCAACGGGTTGGGACTGGATGATCTTTGAGGTCCCTTTCAACCTAAACCATTCTATGATTCTATAATATGTAGGGCACACAGCCAAAGCTTTTGTGAAGTTGAGAAAAGACTGATGGCAGCTTACTGTGCCAAGGGTATTTGTAGAGTTATGTGCTCCTAGCTGTCTAAATCCAAATGTTTTGTCATTTTGGTTTTTTTTCACATGAATCCATAGGTCCACACATTAAATCTAACTAAATCTGGGGCTACTGCAAATACGCCTGCAGAAACAGCAAGCTGAAATCTGTCTTGTGGTTACCATTTCTCAAGGAACTCAGATCAGATGTGCTTAGAAAATGAAATTGTATGTATGTGCCACTGAAACACCTGCAAAGAATTATTAACTTGAGGTTGCTACTGAAAGTCTCCTGAAGAATGCACAAGGCAGCTCCAACTCTTGCTGTCACACCCAGAATGGTGGCTTTGCCAAGCTAAAAAGAGTGAAAGCCATAAAAGCCTATTTAATAGGGAAAGTAGGATAACAGCACTCTGAATGTTGATGAGTAGGCTTGTTAGGTTAGAAAAGCATCTCTACAAAACCTCTGATCATAACCTCAAGAGGAATGGTATTTGGGTGAGCTGGGTCATGATCATCACAGAACAGTTTGGGTTGGAAAGGAGCTTAAACATCATCTAGTGCCAGCCCCCCCTGCTGTGGGTAGGTACACCTTCCACTAAACCAGGCTGCTCAAGGTCTCATCCAACCTGTTTTGAACATCTCCAGATGATAGAGGGGAAGGAGCTGAGATGCAGTGACAGGAGATGAAGTGATTTCTTCAGCACTGAAGGGAGTTTTACTTCTAGGGTTAAAGTGAAAACTCACGTCTCAGTGCTGTTAGCAAACCGCAAGCTCATATTGCTTTTACTACAAACAGATTTCCCTTCACCATACTGTACTTTTCTTGCTGACTGCTCAGTATGATCATCCAAAAATACTCCTATTTATGTTATTTTTCACACACACCACCCTGAAACAAAATTCAGTATGAAAGAAGAGCAGTTTCCTCCAATACAGCTCAACATCCAAACTAAGCAGCAGTAAAATTGTATTTATTCACAGACTGAGGTTTCAAACAGTAAAATGATTGTTACTGAGTTTTAAATTGGACCATGTCCAGAAGAGGTCTCCAGTGACAGTTCTCTCACCTTGACAGCCCTCAAGAGTGATGGGGGAGATGGAAGACTGTAGGCACACTTGTAACTGGGGGTGATACTTGAATATAGTTAAGCATCATGATCACAGTTTGCAGAATTTGGCAGACTTTGCCTTTGGGAATGAAGTGAGAGACCAAAGGAAAGGAGCTCGGTATCTGGGGCCAGTTCATGTGTGTAAGTGAGGCTCTTCACCTGCAATTTGAGTGTGGTGAAATGGGATTTACAGAAAGAGATGAGAAGCAGCTGAGAGCAGAGCCACGCTGCACAAGCTGAGAGATACGAAGGTGTGGGTCCTAAACGTGGTCATCTTCTCTCTCTGTGTAAACTCTGTCAAGCTCTGTACCGTTTTTTGTCTTTGTTTTCCTGTTTGAATATGTGATATTCCCATGAAATATAAATATTAATGTTTGATTCACTCACAGCTACAAAGCTTAGTTTCTTAAAAGTCTAATACAGATCTTTGAATCTTCCGAAAACTATGTAAATATGACTTCTTTTACTGTTATATAGCATTGAGTTAACAACTGTACAGTGGAAGTTGATGAATTAAATAATCTCTGCCTTAAACCATTTTTGAAACCGTTACCTTTTTGATGGATTATTTCTCATGCCTTGTCTCAAACCAGAAATGACATTTTGGTTAAAGCTTTGCAAAAGCCCATTCAGCTGTTTTTGAGTCATCCAAGTATGCAAAAAAACAGTTTCCAGCTGTTAAGTTTTCCATAAGCCTTTTTTTTTCTCTTAAATGCCCTTGTATAATTATCACATAGTTTTGTTTTAAAACATCAAACTTGACACATACATAGGCCTGAAAGAGAAGCAGCAGCACTGCCATGTTTGAAACCGTTCAGGTTTGAAGTAACAAGGTTATTACCACAGGAAAATCACTGTCTTTTCTTAAAGATTCTCCCGGACACTGTGCTACAGCTTTGTAGACGCACAACTGCGTAAATGACCAAGGGAAAAAAACAAACAGGGGAAAACCCCAGGGAAAAAAAGACACCACAGTTGCAATCCATGCTGTTACGGGGAGGAGTTGGGGACACTATTTACACAGGGAGTAGGCTAAATCCTACCTATGGCACACTACACAGATGTACTCTTGAGGAGCATGACTTAAGTTCTATTCTGGTGTTTTCACAAGGCATACCCAGCCTGGCTTAGAATCATAGAATCAACCAGGTTGGAAGATACCTCTAAGATCATCCAGTCCAACCTATTCAACCTATCCATCCAGTCAAACCTATCCAACCAAGATCATCCAGTCCAGCCCTATCCAATCAACTAGACCATGGCACTAAGTGCCTAAGCCAGGCTTTTCTTCAACACTTCCAGGGACAGTGACTCCAGCACCTCCCCAGGCAGCCCATTCCAATGGCAAAACACTCTCTCTGGCAAGAACTTCCTCCTAATATCAAGCCTATACCTCCCCTGGCACAACTTGAGATTGTATCCCCTTGTTCTGTTGCTGGTTGCCTGGGAGAAGAGACCAACCCCCATCTGGCTACAACTTCCCTTCAGATAGTTGTAGACAGCAATGAGGTCACCTCTGACCCTTCTCTTTTCCAGGCTAAACACCCCCAGCTCCCTCAGCCTCTCCTCACAGGGCTGTGTTCCAGGCCCCTCACCAGCTTCGTTGCCCTTCTCTGGACACATTCCACTATCTCAACATCTCTCTTGAATTGAGGAGCCCAGAACTGGACACAGGACTCAAGCTGTGGCCTGACCAGTGTTGAGTACAGAGGAAGAATAACCTCCCTTGTCCTACTGGCCACACTGTTCCTGATCCAGGGCAGGAATCCATTGGGTCTCTTGGCCACCTGGGCACACTGCTGGCTCATGCTTCATGCACTGCAGAAAGCAACAGCTGGACCCATGCACTTATCACCCCTGTCTGCTTGCAGATGAATCCCAGGCTAGTTACCCTGAGATTAATAGTTGGTGGGCTGATAGGTACCCACAAGATCAGAAAATATGTAGATGTTCTGCTTTCAAAACCATGCTTCAACTATTAGTACAGATCTATGATTCAGAACTCTCTAAAAACCTTGTAACTGGTATTTAAGGTAAGGCAAGGAAAACCATATCCTCCCCCCTTGGCCACAACATGTAGCACTCTGCTGTGTAGCTGTAGCTCTCCAAAAAGATTCTGGATTCAATTTGCTCTTGCACACTTCTTTTAATCACTGCATCTTTGCATTTCAGTACAGAAGGGCATCAAATCAGATTGGAATCAGATTCCTTAATTATACTCTGCCTAGATAGAAATGCATTGATATGATACCATATAGATAAGAATCAGACAATTACTTCATTTTAAACACTTCATTTAATCTGGAGTATTCTAAGTTTTGATGTTTTAGTGAAGTAAGTGTTGGTTTGGAGAACATCAATAGTGGTTGAAACAGGAGATGTAGTCTGATTGGTTATTGGGTTACAGGGGCTTCACTTTCAGAACTATCTTGTATGGCCATGTGAAGGCCTATGTGGCCTTTATGCCTTGCACGAATTGCTAGCCCCAGCAAGAACCCTTCTGTCAGGCTGGGGGAACTCTTTCTAAAGGTGCAACATTTCTGCAAAAGGAAAGTAGCTGCATACGCAGATTTCTACATGGGGCTCAACTGTGTTGATTTGTGCAGATAGTAAGAGGCTCCACTGCTGTTTCTCATTCAGAGTAAGTGGCAGCATGTCCATCTCTTGCTGTTTCTCGGACATACCCTCTCTACTATGCAGCTCAGAGTCCAGAGAAACCAGCAGTGACAGTGATATGACAGTGAATCAGAGAGGAAATTCTGACTGATCCGAAAGCTAAGGATACTAGTGCTAGCAAGGTCTTTTGGTTTGCCATGTTAGTGGGGGTAAGGAATAGTGCCCCATGCTGCTGCAAAGGCACTACGGTTACTTGACAACTTAGCAACCACATGAGCACCTGAGAACTGCCAGGCAGGAACTGGGACTTCCCGTTACAAAAAGATGACAAGACCTTTAAACTAACTGAAGTGCTTCTATACTAAGGCACATAGCATGGAAGACAAAACAGGAGTTGGAAGCCATTGTGTATCAGGAAAACTATGACATAGTGGGCATCACCACAGAAATGTGGTGGGATGTCTCATCTGACTGGAACATCAAAATCAATGGCTGAAAGCTCCTTAGAAGGAGTAGGCTAGGAGCAGGCTGTAGCCAGGTGGGGCTTGGTCTCTTCTCCTAGGCAACCAGCAAGAGAACAAGGGGACACAGTCTCACGTTGTGCCAGGGGAGGTCGAGGCTGGCTGTTAGGAGGAAGTTGTTGCCAGAGAGAGTGATTGGTGTTGGAATGGGCTGCCGAGGGATGTGGTGGAGTCACTGTCCCTGGAGGTGTTCCAGAAAAGCCTGGATAAGGCACTTAGTGCCATGGTCTAGTTGACTGGACAGGGCTGTGTGCTAAATTGGAGTGGATAATGCTGGAGGTCTCTTCCAACCCAGTTGATTCTATGATTCTATGATTAAGGAAAGGCAGCAGGGCGGATGTATGTCCGGGACTATTTGTACTGAGGTTTATGATGGTGATGTCAGGGTTGAGTGTTTATGGGTAAGAATCAGGGAGAACACAAACAGGGGAGATATCCTGATGGGAGTCTGTTATAGACCACCCAATCACAATGAAAAGACAGATAAAAGATTCTTCAGACATCTGGGAGAGGTCTCATAAATATTAGCCCTTGCTCTTGTAGGGGACTTGCACTTCTCTGATATCTGCTGGAAATACAAAACAGCAGAGAGGGAGCCATCCCAGAGGTCTCTAGAGTGTGTGGAAGGGAACTTCCCGATACAGCTGGTGATGGGAGTCAACTAGGCATAGACTATGAGTCTGTGATACAACTCCTATGGGCTTGCACAAAGAGAAATGTGTGTGTGTGCCTGCACACGCTCTTCCTTACCTGACACTACCTGTGCTTTAAGCAGCACATCTCTAACTCATTTCTGTGTTGTTACTTTGAGAGGTTTTCTGAATGTGTTTTAAACCACATCAAACATAGGTGCTGCTCAACAAACAAAATGTCACTGGAACATAATTATGGGGAAAAAAGCAGTTCCTACCCATCACACTGTGTTCTCTCTGTACTATCTGCCTTAGTAAGCCTGCAGCTAGGGATCAAGCAGTAAGAGCCCCTATTGTAAGCAAGAGGCAGAGGTAAGGTTAGCTGTGGGAACCCTAACCCTAAACTTCCTGAGTTTAGGGAGATTAAAATCTCTCTTTACATCTCACTGACACACTCTTTTTGGTGCATACACAACATAGCCTAAGCGAGTGTATTGTTTCTAAAGGAAAAGGAATATGATTGGGTAAACAGCTGCTTGTGCACATTTTGGCAGCTCTAAGCTCCATAATTCAGTTCTAATCAATGCTACAGGATTTTGAAACCCACCTATATAATAACGAAGTGTGAAAGGTGATACAAAAATAATCCAAACAATCTGTAAATTGTGCTTTATGCTTTACTACCCTGAGCGTCAATGTTGAGACAAAAGAAAAGTAAGAGTTAGCCATTTGCTAGTTGTTACTAATCAAGAGAAGACCTGCCAGACATATTCTTCAAGGGCTCTGTCTGTCTGGACCAGGTAGATGCCTTGGTACACAAAAGACTTTACACATAGCAAAAGAAAGAGTGTTCATGGACAATGATGCAGCGTTCTTAATTAAGATTTTCATTACTGATACATACATTAAGGCTCTGCTAATGCAAGTGTCCAAGCACTCTCATGTGCAGGTAGATGTCTCTGATTCTATCTAGAAACCCTGCAAATCATCAGAAACATTCACCAGCCAAGGCTCAAAATCAGCTCACTTGCCCTTTGGTATAATGACAATGAAAATCAAACCCAGGTATTTTATTCGTCTGTTGGATGAGAACTTAACACTTCACAGGCGTGAGAATGAATAGGCTTTTGCTACAGCATGTGGAAGCTGATTCTGATCTCACTTACACCTGTTTGATGTGGATGTAACACCATGAGTTTCAATACAAGGAGTGCAGCAAATGTTGAAGGCAAAAATGAGAGACACGTGTAGGTAAATGGAAAATTGGGTAAAACACAACATGAGTTTCCAAAGGTAAATTGTAGTAGACTAACCTGATAACTTTCTTTGATAAGAGAACTGATACTCAGACAAAGGAAATGCAGTAAATTTAATTAATCTGTACAGCATTTGATACTGTATCATAAGGGAAATTATGTATTATGATGATGATTTACAAAGGACTGTAAAGTGAGCAAGTGCTTACCTGAAGGGGAGATGGGGCAGTGGTGAAAAAAAGAATTACTGGGCAAACTAAAGGTTGTATTTTCACAATTTTCAGTTAAACAAAGCAGCATTTTCTAACTATTAAAATCCAGGGGGACTGGGTAACATTTCTTTACATGGCCCCTTGAAGGGAAGTGGTGTAGAGTGGGAAAAACACAGGAGCATGCTTAATAGCCATAAAAGGAACAACTTCAATAATTTGCTCATTAACAAGCTCAGGCCTCATTCACCTGTAACGTTTCTGTGCTGTTTCTATGGTTCTGTCCTTTGGGAAGTTACAAGATGCTACAACTATCTCAGCTGTTTACTTGTACACTTCAATTAAGTATTTAGTTCACTGTTGTGCTTTCAAAATATTCTTATTCCTTGAACAGGATGCCCATTCAGCTATGAATCTGCTTGCTAAATGCCTTTGAACGCTGAACCCTGCCTCCAAACAAAATGCTGCTAGAATTAGACATGGAGGAGAAACACTTGGTGAAGAGGACTTAAAAAAGCACTGCTTCTCCCTGAACATGCTTCATGCCTTTCTTGGTTAATTCAGTCTATGACACTTGGTGAATGTCTTCAGTATGACAAACTACGCTAAGTACCAGCAAGGCAATGATATTGCACTGGCACACTGTTACGTACTAGGGTGACACGCAGCAAAACGGAGCCATTGCAGGATGAAAGGTGAAGAGAGTCCCACAGAAGTCACAGTAGAAGGTATCAGAGCAAGACCGATTTGCAGACTCCTAAAGAACTGATCTGCCAGAATACTTTCAACAAGTTAAGAAAAACCAACAGGACTGCTGACAATCTTCCCTGAGGCATACCTCTGTCTGCAGGTAATGCAATGAACAAAACTGTTACCTTTCCAGTGAAGTTCAGTAGAAGAAAAGCACCACTTTTGTCTTAATCTTCTGTGGTCTGGTAACTAGACCATGCTAAGTGTATGCAGACATTCATGCAAGAAACGTGCACTAAAACCCCAAAATTGAAGGATTTGTTAAGTGCAAAAACTGAAAAGCAGTTTCTGAAACACATCACTCTTTGGAGTTGGTTATATGCTGATCACACACAGTATGTTTCCTTCACAACCTTCAGTGCAGACTGCAGAGCATCTTGAATGTAACTCATTAATTTTTGTCTTTTATGTAAGAGTGGATTTACTGCAAAAACTGAAATTCAATTAATCCCTTTTACAGACATCCATGATAAGTGAACACAGATGAATATGAAATTTAAACACACATCCAGATCCAAATGTTGCAACTGATCCTTACTTTGGTGACTGGGTGAGGCATGAATACCTTTAAATTTGTGCTATTTGAAGTTGGGGTTCCAATTTTGTCCCTGAAAAATCAAGCTGTTTAGCATAGACTTCAGAAGCTAAAACATTAGAAGACAGCATTCAGAAACCTGATACAGCTCTTCTATTAAGCTTAAAAGTCAGTGTGACGAGAGACAGTGAGCTCTACTAAAATCCAGAAGTATTTGCTTTCAGTGCTGTGCAAAAATCTAATATTTTGGGTTTACGAATATATGAAATGAAAATATTGCCTGGGAGGGGGCTGAATTTGTAGACCACATTCAGCATATTCTCCAAAATTATGGAAAGAAGCAGCAGCAAACAAGAACTTCAGGGGAAGGAAACACTTAAGAGAGAAAAACAGACTGTGAATCTTTTACACCCAAGCGTTCTCATTCCTTGTAGTGACAAGATAAAACAGCCTTTAAGAAGTGTGGCCTGCAGACCAACCATATATGTTTTGACATGTATACCTGTGTATCAGCATACAGCACAATTACATGGCAGATGGCTTTCTTCCCCCCCCACTCCCCTTTTTTTCTTTTCTAAGTGGGAGAGTCAGAGAGAGAGAGGAAATGGAGAAGATACCATCACAAGGTCACTTTCAATTATAGAATCATAGAATTGGCCAGGTTGGAAGAGACCTCCAAGATCATCCAGTCCAACCTACGACCCAGCCCTAGCCAATCAGCTAGATCATGGCACTAAGTGCCTCATCCAGTCTTTTTTGAACACCTCCAGGGTGTCCTGCACAGAATCATAGAATTGTTTTGGCTGGAAAAGACCTCTAAGATCATCAAGCCCAAACGTTGACCTGACACCACCATGGCCATTAAATCATGTCCCAGTGTGTGCCATGTCTACATGTTTCTTGCACACCTCTGAGGATAGTGACTCCACCACCTCCCTGAACAACCTATTCCAATGCCTGACCACCCTTTCAGTAACAAAATCTTACTAATACCCAACCTAAACCTCTCTTGGCACAATTTGAGGCTATTTCTCTTGTTCTATCACTGGTTAATGGGGAGCAAAGACTGCCCCCTACCCTGCTACAGCCCCCTTTCAAGTATTTGTAGAGAGCAAGAAGGTCTCCCCTCAGCCTCCTCTTCTCCAGACTAAACTACCCCAGTTCCCTCAGCCACTCTTCATAAGACTTGTTCTCCAGCTTTGTTGCCCTTCTGACATTCAGTGTGAATATGGAGATGTGGATTGTCACTTAGCCCTCTGTGAGTGTTTGCACTCTGGTGTTCATTTCAAGAGTCAAACCTATGATCATAGAATCATAGAATGGTCTAAATTGGAAGGGACCTCAAGGATCATCCAGCTCCAACCCCCTGCCATAGGCAGGGACACCCTCCACCAGAGCAGGTTCCGATCAAGAGGTGACTCCTGTGAAACTGTATTTCTGGACATCCAGTTTTATAGCAATCACTCCTCCAGTGCTCCTTGCTCTTGGCTATTATCTTTACCTTATATCTGGTGTGTACATTTTACAGAGACAGGTAAAAACATAATGGATTTCTGCATAAGGAGAAGGACAGACAACACCTCTCAGCCAAGAGAGACCTTGGTGATATAACTGTAAAACAGCAATAAGCTTGCAAAAGTTGGAAAATAATTTACCATTAACACAGAGGGAATATTCTGAAAAATTTTGCCACACTCTGTAATTCTGCCATTTTTGAGTAGTGATTTCATACCTAACAAACTGGACTGTCTTAATATTTTGATGGCTGGTGTTGAAACTGCTGTGGAAAGTGCTACTACTGATTCACTAAGATGGTCTTTTCCATTCCAACCCATTAATTTATGCCAGTGTGGGGCAAAAAGCACACTGAACAACTGCATTTTTCTTTCTGTTGCTTTTTTAATTCCAGCTAAATCTCAAATGCTATGCTCCTAGGACTGTCTAGAAAGCCCACAAGGTTTTTTTTTTCTGCTGTAATCTGTTCTATTTTCAAAAAGAAGCTAACACTCAATACGCTGTATTACGCTAATTAGATGAAAAATAACCCCGAACAAAAGATCTGCGGTAAGCAGAACAGCAGAAAGGTGTGACATTTTCAGCTGCCAAAATGGCCAATCTTAAATTCAATCTCATCTAACTTCAGTGGATATCTTGTAGGTATTGCAATTAGAAAGCAGACTGCCTGCATGTTTCTGTTGTAATCCACACATCAGCTTCACAGCTACAGGCAGCCATTACTGTTTGTTAAATAATTTGAACGTTAGTGCTTAAACCAATGCTTCAATGAGAAACTCGTATCAAGCTCTGCCCTTTTTTTTAGACCTGTCTGCTTCTCTGTTTTTCTGGATATCTGGGTTACTTTTATTAAAGATGTTTTAGGATAAAAGGGTGAACTTTGCCAGATTTGTTTTGAATAAGGGTGGGAGGTTTTTCATGCAAACCTGTTGCCTAAGTCCATTTGATGGTCATGTTTTCAGATAAAGAAAAAAGCTTAATGTTGTGGCACTTGTACAAGAACATTCATCCCGAGGTGCATTTCCAGTTATACAATTTGATTTCTATAAACACATCAGAGCAGAATTTCTGGTCCACTACTATTTTGAGCCTGTTTCACCATTTCCCTCATTTGTAAATGCCAAATAAAGGGCCTCTGCCCATGTTGTTCTCTCTTTTGGAACATTCCCTTCCTTCAGGAGACACATAAAAGCTGGGGTAATAATATTCCTTTCCTGCCCCAGACTGCTGTGTAGGTGACCATTCCCTTCCAGCAACTTACTTTCAGAAGCAGATCAGCTGATTCTTCTGGCTAATTTGCATGTCTATTTATTACATTAATTATGATAACTCTTGCAAAATGCTAACTCTTGAAAGCTGTTGTAAACATAAAGGCTTATTACATCTAGGCTTTTCTGGCATTTTGCAAATGTTCATTTTTGATTCATGAATAAGCTTGACCTGGAGGTTATTATCCTCCTCTGAAGTAATGGAGACCATCTTAAGAAAGCTGAGAAAAGAAAAGAAGCCTCCTCCCCCTTTTCGATGTAGCAATCACTGTTGTTGCTACTCATCTGCAAAACAATACTAAACACAACATCCAAATAAAGGGATTCGAACGGTGCTAATTAGTTGCTATTTCACGATGATGTCTCAGAGTGCTAACAGATGACAATTTGGTGGTGAACAAATACCAACAGCAGGGACACACATATAGATATCAAAGACTATTTGAGTATAGTCGTGTTTGATAAAGTGAACACACATTCTCAGAAACTGGTAAGTGGCAGGTTGGAATACTGCTGGGTGTCTTTTGACATACAAATCACTGACCATATGATGGATGGTTCTCATAACTATGATGAGATCAGTACGATGCTGTTCAGCTTCCCTTAGGTCATCATTACTTGACCAAATATGTCTTCATGAAGCTGAGAAATAAATGACAATTTTTCTTCTTCTTCTTCCTTTTTTTTTTTTTTTTTAATAACAAGGATTAGAATCAGTGTTGAATTTAATGCTGGAGTTCAGTACAACCCGGTTACATCAATCAGAGACCTACTTCAAGGAAATGGACAGATGTTCACAGAATGAGGTTAACATGTTCTGCAACTTCTTTGTGCCTGGATCACTTTGGTGCATTTGTGGTTTGCATTTACCAAATCTAACAGTGGGTAACTCTTCAATTTTGTATGGGTTCCATCTGAACAGGCAGTGCTCTGAACAAAAGCAATTAACAAAGCCCTACATGCTCTATGACCTAGACAGGACTGGCCACTGTTGTGAATAGAGGTCTTCAATTACAGAATCATAGAATCAACCAGGTTGGAAGAGACCTCCAAGATCATCCAGTCCAACCTATCACCCAGCTCTGTCCAGTCAGCTAGACCATGGCACTAAGTGCCTCATCCAGTCTTTTCTTAGCTGTTTATCCTACTGTAGCTACCTGTCTTGCTGTAAAGCACCTTACTGTAATTGACACTGTACCACGTTGTTGATGATAGGACACAAAGGTTCGGGTCTGGCTGGAAGGCTCTTTCATGAAAGTCTTGAGTTTTGACAAAGAATCTACCTGCTACTAGTGGAGCAGAGATTAACTGCATTTCTCTTATGTAGGAATATTGTTTGGGGAGAGAATTATGACATCCTTTAACCCTCCAATGCCTTAATGCCATACAGCCAGACACACGTGTAAGCTAGGGCTGAAGGAGAAAGAAGACTGAGTCATCAGCAAGTTGTGGGTAGGGATATAAGAAGAGAACCAAGTGCTGGCTACTGAGACAGAGAACAGAACAGATCAGTTATCTCTAGATCAAAAACATGCTTGATAGGACCCATTAACAGCTTCTAATGAAAAAATGTCCCAATTTCACTTTTTCCGTTATCCAAAAGAATTTAGAGCATCAGTGGCTTGAAGGATTTATCTTCCAGAGAGAAAAGAGAGAACCACTAAAACAATACAAACTTCAAGCACATGCCTGAAACAAAGCCAGACTCATAAGGAGCTGGCTAAGCTGGGAATGGCAGAGTAAAGAAAACCTCTTGACTGTGGTGTAAGTCTAACCTAAAGGATCAAGAAAGTGTGTGACTAATTTCACAGGTCAAGAAACAAAGGCAAACAGACAGGAAACAACTTATGCGTGGTCACAGAGCCAAGCACTGCTGGAGAGGGATTTCACCTCTGCGTTCCCACACGCCTGCCTACCATGAAGTCAGCTTGCTGCTTCCACATAAACTGCCTCGTACTGCAGAGGTAGCACAACGATAATCCGGTGCCTTTGTGCAAATGTTGAAATCCCTGCTACAGACAGAAATGATTGTGCTGCTGCTGCTGCTGCTGCTGCTGTAGGAAGTGTTAACATAAGCAGTGTGCCCTTCACATCCCTGAGTATCATTAACACTTTTTATCGATATTATGAAGTTCTGCAACAAAAATAATAGGATTTGTCAGGGGCCGTTATGAACCGCCCCTGCTGGATAAATACATAATACATGATGGCAAAGGTCTGATGGGACTTTAATCAATTGCCTTTCCGAGTCAAATAAATGTCACATTAGACGTAAGCCATGTTGCATTCTGTGGGGGCCTCTGCTCCACTCGTCTCATGGGCCTGACACCGCCGCGGGGAGCTATGCGGGCGCATAGACTTCCACTTATTTGTAGCGAATATATCAGAGGAAAACTGGAACAGCACGTTGTAAATTACAGATTTGGGACACCTTATAATGAAAAGCAAAGGGGAGAGGAAAGAAATACGGGGACAGAGTAGGCAGGATAGGTCAGCTCAAATACATCTCCTTGGTATCTGGCATTGTCATACCACCTTTTGCCATCACTGCAGCATATCTCATGTTTATGCCCACAGGGTGAGGGAAAAGGAAGCGCTGCCATTTCTTTTTGCACCACAAAAGCAGTGAGTCAACTTCAAATGTTAAAGTCACAAATTTCAGGTCTAGTATGAGGAAAAGAAAGCTCTTAGATTGTTTCAGCATGCACCTGAAAAAATTAAGAATGCCCATTTGCACTTTAGCATCATTTCGAAGAAATTCCAACAAGCAAAACGTAACTTAGAATCATAGAATCAGTCAGGGTTGGAAGACACCACAAGGACCATCTAGTTCCAACCCTCCTGCCATAGGCAGGGACACCCTACTCAAGATCAGGCTGGCCAGAGCCTCATCCAGCCAGGCCTTAAACACCTCCAGGGATGGGGCCTCAACCACCTCCCTGGGCAACCCATGCCAGGCTCTCACCACTCTCATGCTCAACAACTTCCTCCTCACGTCCAGTCTGAACCTACCCACCTCCAGCTTTGCTCCATTCCCCCTAGTCTTGTCACTACCTGATAGCCTAAAAAGTCTCTCCCCAACTTGAACATAAATGTGCAGGTTTAATTCCTCTCCCAGATATAAACCAGCTATTTTTCTTACTGTGCAGCAGTGACAGCCATCAACTTTCCTCTCTGCAGAAGTAGAAGACGTGGATTGCAATTGCGAAATGAAGACCTAAAGTAACACAAAGTCTAGGCATATTTGGACATGGAGTTCTAAACCTAAATTTAAAAGTCTTCATTATTTTTGGCATTCACTAACTAGCTCCAAATTGGACATCCCAAAACAGTGGTTTTAAATGCTGGTGGACATTTGGAAACCCTTGGTCTGTCTTTACTTAACTATAGTCAATATTATGAAGCGGTAGTGCTATATTTCCCTTTGTACTGTAACAAGAAGCATCATTGTTTTAAAGACACTAGATTTCACTGCCAATATGTATGAATAAATCCCAGCAAAATGTAAACTTTCGTTGAAAATACTTAAAATCATCATGTGTCAAAACCTGGTAAAATTAAAGTTCCAATCATAACAAACTAACTCTCATGAAGCTTCCCATCCCTATTTCCCCTAAAAGGAAAAAGCAAAACCTAAATGATGAAAAAATTAATTTTTCATGTTCTAGGTCTTAAAACCCATAATTACCTGGATTAACAGAGTTATTAAGAGGAGTGTGGCCAGCAGATCAAGGGAGATTCTCCTCTTCCTCTACTTTGCCCTGGTGGGATCTCACTTGGAGTATTGCATTCAGTTTTGTGCTGCTCCCCAGTTCAAGAGGGATCTATTTGAAAGAGTCCAGCAGAGAGCTACAAAGATGATTAAGGGGCTGGAGCACTGCCCTGTGAGGAGAGGCTGAGGGAGGACCTGGGGCTTTTTGATCTGGTGAAGAGAAGACTTGGAGGGGATCTAATCAGTTTATAAATATTTGAGGGATGGGGGTCGAGAGGGAGGGGACAAATTCTTCTCAGTTGTGCTCTGTGATAGGGCAAGGGGTGATGGGTACAAACTACAGCACAGGAAGATCCCCCTCAACATGAGGAAGAACTTCTTTACTGGAAGGGTCACAGAAGTTGTGGAGTCTCCTTCCCTGGAGACTTTCAAGACCCATCTGGATGCATTCCTGTGCAATGTGTGTTAGATTCCATGGTCCTGCTTTGGCAGGAGGGTTGGACTCGATGATCCATGGAGGCCTCTTCTAACCCCTAACATCCTGTGATCCTGTGATTTCTTCAATTAAAAAGGTCACCAAATTAACAAACGACAGAGCAGCAGCCAAACTCAAGTGAAAGAGACTAAGTGAGAAAAGAATTCTATGAAACATCTTCCAAAGAAACTACTAGCAGATTGTTAATTCAAATACCATTAGATGTCAAAGAGAACACAGCATCTTTAATCTACCCAGATAAGAAGAGCAGGTCAGTAGGACGTGCTGGTTAGTAGGTAAGACAGTACACAGGACTGGGTGAAGAAAGGTCCTATGCTACAAGACCAGATTTCAGTAAGAACAGGTTGAAATGGTAGTTGATTGTTTCCTACACTTTCTGGCTCCTCTGAACCAGAGCGCAACATTATAATGCCCATTACAGCATGTCTATCTCAAATATAACACAGCTCTTCCATACTGACACCCAGAAATGCAAGATAAATTCCACATCAATCAACCAATCAATCACACACCACCACTGAACTGAGGACAGCCCATAAGCTAGCCCATAAGCTGTCCCATAAGCTGGCATCGCTTCGAAATTCTGAATGGCTGCATTAGAATAAAAATTCCCTACTGAGTCCTGTGGTCGTGGGGAGCAACAGAAAAGTGCACAAGAGCTCCAGGCTAACTTGAACAAAATGCACAGCTCATACAAATGAAAAGTATAAAAAGTCTGGTATAAATACTTACACAGGAGACAGGAAAGGTTCCTTCAGAGGAAGGCCACAAACTGATCGTGAGTGATCTAAGTAGAAAAGGGAGAAAGAAAAAAGGAAATTAAGTGACAGTGAGCACACTAAATTATATCAATTTAAAACAGAGATGGAGGAGATTCACAGATGGTAGCAGTTCCCACAGGAGAGAGAGAGAGAGAGGGAAAAAAATAAAAATAAGTGTTTCAAATTCACAAATTGCATAAATCTTGGAAGTTTTTTAATTACCTGACCCCAAAACTACACAGCTGAGAAAACTGGTAGCGGCTGAAGAGCCTTGCAGTCCTGGGATAATTCCAAGCCAGCACAGACTAAATATCCTCTGATGGTTGTTCAAAAGCCTCTGTGAAATAGGTTTGTGGCTCCTACAGACAAATGTTCTTACTACAAAAATATTGCCAGATTTGAATGGCATCCTTCTTAGCTGTCATGCCAGATGATACAGGCCTCTGAAACAGAACTTGCCTTCTTGATCCTAACCTCCACAGAAGAGGGGTTAGGCATATTATTAGGGCTGAGGATGCTTACATTACAGCTGATGGCTGCACAGAAAAATTGTGCTGTCTTAATTCCCTCTGTCAACACAGTATCTTTTGGACTTGGCAGATTTGTTACCCTGAGACCCCTAAGAAAACAAAACGGCTGCTTGAAAGTAGAATGGCTAAAGGACAGCAACTTTTAGGTAGACTACAGTTTCTCAAGTCTGTTATGGTGTATTTAGGGAATATTTATTGCCAACACACTTTCCAAAACATTAACCTGGGATGAAGTAACAGACAAAACAAGGGGAGGTGGTGGAATCGTCATCCCTGGAGGTGTTCAAGACAAGACTGGATGAGGCACTTAGTGCCATGGTCTAATTGATTGGATAGGGCTGGGTGCTAGGTTGGACTGGATGATCTTGGAGGTCTCTTCCAACCTGGTTGATTCTATGATTCGAAAAGGAAGACACGCCCAGAAAACAAAGGCAGATACACCTCAAGTCTTCAAAGCTACAGATTAATCCTGTACCCCCTTCCCTTCATCAAGCTGACACTGAGGAAGTCAGACCAAGCAGTGCTCTCTAAATATTGCTGTCAGGGGACCAGGAGCATGGTGGGCAAAGACCATGGGATTCATATGGTGTATTAGAATACTTAAGATATGCTCCTTGTCTATTGTTTCCTGTCCAGTTACAGGAAGGGATTAGGTCTATCATACCTTAATGCAATTATGGTCCACGTGAGGTGCACAAGGAGGAGGCTACTGCGGTTCTGGGATGAGTAAGGGCTTGAGTGGAAGCTTTGTCAGTTTGGACTCACAGGAAAGGCTAACTTTTTGGGTTAGAATGGAGGTGGATAGAGTCGTTCACTAGGGGTTCAGATACCAGCTACATGAAGGGAGGGGAATGCAAGTGCAGTTTTGAAGAAGATGGAATAATTGCTTGCAAAGACAACAAACAGGCAAATTCCCCCTTGGATATGGGCAGAAAGTAGCAGACATTACAATACTGCTTCAGAGAAATACAAATCTAAGTTGGGACAGTGAAGGAAAAGTAGGAGAAAAGAGGGAAGGCAAGAAGAGATGTAGCTAATATTTATGAGAATTGTGGATTCTGGAAGAGGAGAGTGTGAGAGAAAATGTGTGGAAGAAGTGCAGCAAAGAGCAGAGAGAATCATCAGAACGGCAAACAAGATGCTTATAGCAGCCTTTGTACAGGCCACCAGGAGAAGCCCTGCTTAACAGCATATTTCTCTTTAAAGAAGCTGACTGCTCCCAACCGTAAGGAAGATTTACATGAGAGAGATGACAGGATGGATTCTGCCCAGATTGAAAAGCTGAAGTGCTGTAAGATGAAAGGAGAGCAAAATCAGACTGGTGACGAGCAAAGAGCGGGGCACTACTTATCTCCCTTTCAAGAATCCTTTACTCTGATGAACATTAGCAGGGAAGTTCTCCTGATGGAAAGAAACTCCTATGCTATGCATGTATCCCTTATTTTCCCTTTACATTGCTCTTGAAGATGTAACCATGAAACCCATGCATTCATCTGTGATAGACTATATGTGAAGGACTTGTAGCAGCTGGTGGTTGGGACAGATTTCATTCAGTTTTTTTTGTGCAGATGGGACAGTGAGCTGCACACTAGGGAAGAATCTGAGACAAGAGGTCGGAGCAAAAGGATGTGCCTTGGAGGCCTGGAGACAATAAGAAAGAAGGAAAAAAAAAAAAAAAAGCAAGAGTCAGCCCACAGGGGAGAAAACAAAAGAATCAGAAAAAACAACAACTCCACAACCAAAACACAGAATGGAAAATTCTAGGCTGATTGGTTAGAGTTTGGCTCTGTTATAAAAGCAACGTAAAAGGAATTCTCGTAAGGGAAAGTGTCAAGCAACTTTGATGACAGGGATGCCAAAGAATTCTACAAAATTGCAGCCTGAGACTCTGGAGGTGCTGAATAATAACTTAAACCAACACTTCCTTTGAATTTGCTACAAGAAGTGAACAAAACCTGCTGTACCTAATGAAAACTCTAGGGTAGTATTATACAGGCACAATACAGTAAAAGTTGTAAACTAGAATCTGCCAAATGACCAGAACTGAAACACCATCATTAATGATCATTGTTGGTCTGGATACTTGATTACCAGTTTTGTTCAAAAGAAAATACATGGAAACAAAACTTTCCATGTAAAGTAATGGAAAAACAATATGTGTCTGAGGAAACTATGATTCATTCCAGGTTAGATAACTGCTGAACACGTATGCGGGAGAGAAGTGGGCCAAATCCTGTTCTCACTGCCCTGTGCAATCGTGCTGACTTAATTGAAACCATGAGCAGAACCTGAACCATTAAAATGCCGGGGTGAAACTTTTTATCATATGGCACTGTTTGTCACTAGGGACATACTTAACCTAATTACATTAGATTAACACAGAAGATTTCTTCAAGATATACAATTATAAAATAACATTTAAAAAGGGAGTCTAAGGAAGCTGTTTTCCCCAGGTCTCCATGTTATAAGCAGAATAATTACCCATTTTTATTTATGTCACTTGTTTTCAGCCCAGTATGGCTCTGGACAAAAGGAAATCCACTGATCTTTTTCATATTGAATTCCTAATGTTAATTAATCATTATTACTTGGAAGCTGTTTTGGACATTGGACAAAACAGCCATGGGCTAATCTCAAGCCTGCCCTTGCTTCATTGTGGCCAGATTCTGCCTACTTTCTCTTTCTTTGCTATGTGAATAAATTAGACTTCAATCACAAAGACTAAGAGACAAGCAAGGCATAAATGTTAAGGATACTTAGGAATCTATCCCCCCTTGAGTTTAATGAGAACAAGGTTCTTCAAGATCTTTATGAGTTAACATGGTGAAGAAATCCAGTCCTGTGCGTTACATTATACAACCAGGTAGCCAATTTATGAGCCTAACTACAATTTCCAGAAGTGACTTAGGCATTCACGTTAAAGTCCACTGTAAGTCAGTGAAATTTTGGCTGTAAACCACTCTGGGCACCTAAGAATATTTTACCTTTGTTAGCATAAGCAGTGCTTATTTTCAGCAAAATGAACATCTTAGGTGCCAAAGCAGTTTTTGCAACTGACATTTGCTCCTTACAGTTTATTCACTAAATGGCTTGAGTTAACCTGCTTCAGTTGTCTTTTCTTAGTGGTAAACTGGGACAGCACAATTTTTCTCCTCAATTTTTGCAAAGCGATTTAGGATCTCTCTGGTGCGATGTACTAAGCCAACACGAGAAATGTTATTCCTTCAGCTGCTAGAGTGGCAAGAAGCAAGTTGTGGACTGGTTTAAGTAGGGAGGACTGGCAACAGATTTAGATAATCCTAAACTGACTGACTCTTCTTGCCTCAAAATACATTTTCACCCTTTATCGATACAGAACCACAGAAGGGCACAGCTTTGCCACATGTCATCTACTCAGTGAAGATACAGAGCCTTGTCGCTCCTCTCCTCCTGGCAGCACTACACCTGCTCAATAGCTAACCCAGAATTTGATCCCAGTGGAAGAGAATAATTGACCAGAAAATTCCCCAGTCCTGAGGAGGCCAGAGAGAGCCGTGCTGGGGAAACACAGTGAAAAAGAAGACTCAGTAGGAATTCAGTGGAGCCCTGTGAATGATCTGAGAGGGCAGAGAGGCTGCACTGCATCTCTGACACAGCACAGACAGATTACAGAAAAATTAAATTGAGGATTTTAGTGAATATAATTGCTGTTTTTACATATTAATGAACAACAATAATATGTGATTCTAAACTGAACACTAGGTTTGACATTTAATCTGGGAGCTCATACTATCCATAAATGTTCATAAACGTCACAGTACCCCTACCCATTGATTGAATTACAATCTAGTATGCAATTTAGGAAACACAGATTAATCTACATAGATTTATATTTCTGCAGGTTACATTGTTATTTGTTGATTTATACTCTTTTCCCTTAAGTGTCCTTTCCATTGAGAATCCAGGAAATACATCTAAATCTAATAGGAGAGCAGCTCAAAATCCAGTGACCAGCAGTAGATGGATCATTGTTTCAGTGAAACCCATACTAATTATCATTTGCTTTTTTGAAGTCAGCTTTGCTTGCTAATGGTCAGTAAGATCTTAGTCCCTGTGATATCTCCTATTGCCTTTACATTAACTCTTACTACAGCCAGCGATCACCTAACACGTTTCTTGGATGTGCAATTAAACCGCCTTTCAATCAGCTTGCTGAGGAATCCACAGATGGAAACTACTTTAATATTAGGAGTTAATTACAAGAATGTAGAGCAAGGCAGTTAAATGTTATGTTAGCATACCAGAAATATGACAACGCCTTAGCCACAGATGTCACACAGGAGGTAAGGAGGCACATCAGGAAATGCAATATGGCAATGTATAGAGGAAAATAATCTTCAAGTTCTCCTTGTCATTTTTGTTTTCCTTCCCTGTGGTCAGGCTATTTGAAGTGATCCCCTCCTTTAACAGCCAAAGTATCTGGAATTTCAGTGTCACCTATATTAACAAGCTTCACTTCACGATGGTGTCTGCTTGGGGACTGATAATGATGCTGTGCTAGTTTGAAGCTAGCTAGAATGTTTTGTTGAGAAGAACTAGATTACAGGCTGTGAAAGGGAAACAATGGTGATGTCTACTTCACTCACAGGCTTGCTGAGAGATATAAGAGCAAGAATCCAAAAATAGATAAGGTAGTCACTCTCTGTTTGGGCTGTGAGCTGCACTTCTTCTCTCTCTAATCTAACCTGATTAATCCACCTGTTTCCTAACCCCCCTGGCCAACCCTCCGTTCTTCCTTGGGCACAAGGCAACGTCTGGGGTAAGGTAGAGAGGGGTGGGAGAAGGTGGAAGGGCAGTTGGGAGCCCCTCCTGGGGACTCAGGTTTCTGGGAGGGCTGCTGTGTTACTGTATTACCTTTTACCTTGTATATTTCTGTCTATATCTGTATATACTGTAAATATCTGCTTGTACATTGTGCTAGCTGTAAATATAAGCTTCATTCAATTTCCAGAGCCGGCTGAGTCTAGTCTGGGTGATTTCTAAAGTGTGGGTGGATGGGTAACACCCAAACTATCACAGATGCCTGGTGGTCCTTTCCAACCATAGCGATTCATAGCGATTAGATGTTGTGCTGAGGGACCTGGTTTAAGTCACGGACTTGTCAGTATGAGACTCCATGATCTTGAAGGTCTTTTCCAATCTAAGAAATTCTGTGATTTTGTGACACCTACTTGAACAGTGTGTCACAGCACAGAAACCATGCTAAAGGCCAAGCAGACAACAGAGTGCCTGCAGATTCTGACCTCTGCAAAAGCCCAATTCTGATCCACTTAAATCAACCAATTCTATTTAAAGTGTTGATGAGATGGGTTATTTTCCCTCCTCTGCATCTCCACCTCAGTGTACCTAAGAGAAGAGGGACAGCTCCACAACCTGGCCCTTGTCCTTAACGGATTCATCATCCATACAGGACTGAAGAGAAAGTCTGATTCCTCCATACAATACAAAAGGGAATGAACATCACTTGGTTGAGTTAGTGCTAGGAAAGTGATGAACTGACAAAATGGTTTTACAACTGACAGCTTAATGCAGTGAGGGGAAAAAAGCACAACTTGAGGGCCAGATCTTAATCTACAATGCTGGAGAATCAAAATAAAATGAACTTTGAACAACGTAGAGGAGTTTTTGTATATATCCTAGCATATCTGTATACATTGGAATGCACTGACACATGTATTTTAGTTATGCATCATTAAAGAACTTGAAAAAAATCTCAATTACAAATGTGTGTGTGCCCTTTTAAATGAAATAAACAGCCAAACTGTGGCTCTGTAGAGAATGTAAAAATGACTTGAGAACAATTTGAATCCAAATTTATCAATAATATTTCCATTGCTCATTTTCCAAAGACTTTTTTTTCAGAATCATAGAATCAGTCAGGTTGGAAGGGACCTCCAAGATCATCCAGTCCAACCTATCACCCAGCCCTAGCCAATCAACTAGACCATGGCACTAAGTGCCTCATCCAGTCCCTTCTTGAACACCTTCAGGGACAGTAACTCCACCACCTCCCTGGGCAGCCCATTCCAACGCCAATCATTCTCTCTGGGAAGAACTTCCTCCTAACATCCAGCCTAGACCTCCCTCAGCACAACTTGAGACTGTGTCCCCTTGTTCTATTGCTGGTTGCCTGGCAGAAGAGACCAACCTCCACCTGGCTACAGCCTCCCTTCAGGTAATTGTAGACAGCCCTGAGCCTCCTCTTCTTCAGGCTAAACACCCCCAGCTCCCTCAGCCTCTCCTCACAGAGATGTGTGCCAGGCCTCTCACCAGCTTCATTGTCCTTCTCTGGATATGTTCCAGTATCTCAACATCTCTCTTGAATTGAGGAGCCCAGCACAGGACACAGGACTCAAGATGTGGCCTGACCAGTGTTGAGTACAGGGGAAGAATATGTCAAGAAGAGTACGGGGGAAGAATACGTATTCTCTCTGTGAAGAACTTCTTTCTAACACACAAACAAGTGCAAACACATTAAAATGCTTTTATAAATCAGAAACTTCACAGATCCTTAACTAGGAAATACGTAAGAAAAGTCCCGAGGGAAGAGATTTTTCAGCACGCTACTCGCCAGGAAGGCTGGATAGTATTATGCATTGATAAAACAAAGGAAATTAATCCAATCAAAATCTGGACTTTTATGTATATGCAGGCTAATTCAAAAGTACACCAAGTCAAGGAGCTGACTCATTTCACAGGTAACTGAGCCCAAAATAAGTCCTACCAGCTGTTCTCAGTGAAAACAATGAGACAGATGAAATAAGAAAAGGAATCTCTAACATCTGCAAACTGAACTCTAATTAACATCCATCGGAGGTCTCCAGCTCCCTAAGAAGAACTTCAGTCAAGAAAAGTCTCTGTACAAAGTACCTCTGAGGAAAACATCTTTAACAGATGAGCAGGAGAGCTTTCTGGAAGCAACAGCACATTGCTGTTTAAGCTGCAGATGCTTCAAGAGGCTCAGGGTGAGAGCAAAACTAGCAAAGAGTGGAGGGGCGGGGGGAAGTTTACATATATTCTTGTTTTATGATCTTATAATCTAAACATAGCACTCTGAGCATTGCAACTTGACTTAGAGATGGCCTGAAATGGTTTTACTTTTAACTTTTGGTATCTCTAAGCACTGACTATGCCTTTGAGGAATTTGTAAATACTTTAGATCAGGATGTTTTTTTGGCAGATATTTGCTCACCACAGTCTCACACAGCTCAGCCTACTGGCAGAAGGAAGCTGCCCACCAACGTCCTTCCAGTGCCACAGCACTTCTCCTGCTCTGCTCTCCATCACTACTCAATGTCACTGCACCAACAAGGTCAGTGCTTTGGGGCTATCTCTGGGAAACAGAATTACCTAGGAAGGGACAGCTGCTGCCAAAATAACTCTCACCGCCTACTTGTGACTGCCATAAGAGGTTATGCTGTAGGCCAGGTTCACAGCTCTGGTGGCAGCAGTTGCCTACTCCTGCCTGCCACTTTTCCAACATCTCTGAGGTCCTTCCCTCATTGCAAGGCAGTGCATGCTCCCATCAAGAGACAGTGAAAGAGCAAAAACGGCCCTGGAAGAAGTAATGGTTTAGATGTGACTGGGTTATTCCCACCAGCTTACAGATTTGTTCCTTGCTCACTTTTGGAAAGGAAGGACAAAAAAACCAAAAGTCAACTCTTGATGAAATGAGTTGCCTTTGTGGTTCATAAACAATTGGGGAATTCCCATCTTATAAAATATCTTGTTTTGGCTACCCTTGGAGCTCAGCTCTGAAACCTTAAAATGGAAGAAGCAGAAAACATATTCACCTAAATACATAAGGCTATATACCTAAAAGTTTTGTCTGTCTTTCAGGATCAGACTTAAAAATTAGGTCTTAGATTTGAACATGCCTCCAGGCAAATTTTCTGTTCTGAGGCAGTGAGGTTGAACTGGCAGCTCACATCTGTTGCCCTACACCATAGCCATGTCAAATCATGCTCTCCTTATTGTAAGCTGGGTAAGCAGAGGAGTGTATCTTCTGCTTCTCCACTTGGAGGATTGCAGCTTTGGTGTATGGTCCATGTTCCCTGTACCTTTTCAAGTATCATAGAATCATAGAAT
>WAAF01017528.1:0-176061 GCA_013400475.1 Tricholaema leucomelas | reverse complement strand
TAGTTTCCAGGGTCATCCTTTTTCCCTTTCTTGAAGATGGGTGTTATGTTCACCCTTTTCCAGTCAGCAGGAACTTCACCAGTCTGCCATGACCTTTCAAATACAATGGACAGTGCTTTAGCAACTTCATCTGCCACTTCCTTCAGGACCCGTGGGTGGATCTCGTCAGGCCCCATGGATTTGTGCACATTCAGATTCCTTAGGTGCTCACGAACATGATCTTCATTTACAGTGGGCAGAGCTTCCTTCTGCCAGGCCTTATTTTCGTCCCCTGTGACTCGGACATCACGGTTGGAGTCCTTGCCATTGAAGACCGAGGCAAAGAAGTCATTGAGCACCTCAGCCTTATCCACACCCCTTGCCGCCAGCTCTCCCTTTCCCATCTGGAAGGGTCCCACATTATCCCTGGTCCTCCTTTTCTCACTGACATACCTGAAAAAGTTCTACCGATCCTGAATTCAGCAGTGCCAAAACTGGACTACACAGCAAGACAAAGTACAATTGAGTGAAAATGAACTACTTAAGCAGACTAAATTTGTACAACCAAAATGTTAAGTTGAAAAAGTATGATACTAGGAACTAAATGCATTTGTATTAATAATAGCAATTAGTGAAGTTTGTCTACTATTAAGGAGATAATTGCCATAATGACTACTGATGCATACAAATAGGTTAGCGATGTGAGGAAGTGACCTTGGAAAATGAGTTTAAGTTATTGGTTGGGAGCTTTCTATTGCTAATCATTATTTTCTTTCAGGGTATTAACATTCCTGCAGGATGATCTGATAAATCTAGCAGTGTTGTGATAACTTCTCTAAATGGTGTCTTTGCATCATATGTAGTCCCAAAAGCCATGATGCTTTAGTGTACTCTATGTAATTTATTTCCAAAGTGAAATGTGCTGACTCTCCAGAATATTTCTTTCAATTTAACATCTGACTAACATTCAGTTTGGGACACAAGTACTCCAATATATCACCTTTCCCTGAAGGCACTGCAGATCAGAACTAAAGGGCACTGCCTGAGTTTGCAAGTACCACAACATTCGAGGAACAGAGAGGGCTGGAGTAGACATCACTGCTGAGACTGAGCCACAAGGAAACCAGAGGCTTGTGCAAGAATGTGTGGATCTGCATCATCCATAGGTGCTGGGGCGGTGAAGGGTATAAACAGAACTCTGGAACACTCGAGACTGGAGTTACACTGGCCTTTAAAGATCCATCTTGCTCTCTTCAGTGAGAGTTGTGTGGTTTAGGCTTGAATATGAGGGTGTCCATTAAATCAGGAGCAAAGTGGAGGAAGTTCTTCCCAGAGAGAGTGAGTTGCCATTGGAATGGGCTGCCCAGGGAGGTGGTGGAGTCGCTGTCCCTGGAGGTATTGAAGAAAAGCCTGGCTGAGGCACTTAGTGCCATGGTCTAGTTGATTGGCCAGGGCTGGGTGCTAGGTTGGACTGGATGATCTTGGAGGTCTTCCAACCTGGTTGATTCTATGATTCTATGAAAGTGTCATCAAGACTGTTAGAGTAAGGGGTAACTGTGTAAAATCCATTGTCACAATCGCCTAAGGTGCCTGAACGTTTTCCTGACTGCCTACCCAGTAAAGAAATCACCACAGCTACACGAAGACCTATAGGGAAATAGTAATCTGACAGATTGACAGATAGCTGTACACAAGAGCAGCCAATCCTTGAAAGGTAAGGCACCATACGGTTGGTGCTCTGGTTTTTTTACAATTTGTAGTGCTTCAAACATGACCTGTGTTCTTGTGACAGTGTGCAACACTTGGAATGAGACTAAAAGCATTACAGAGGTATTCCACTTGCCTTCAAACCCCTGCAGATCCACTGAAGTCACCAGGCTTATGCGGCTGCACCACTGTATGCAGAGTTAAGCCCCCAGCATCTACAAATGCAAGTTAATATGTGCCTTTTCTGAGTTTTCCAGGAGGAGAAGCAACTGTTTAGTTTTTCCTTTTGTTTCTCCAAAAGGCCATAATCAATAATTTGGAATATTTATTTTTTTTTTACCTATTTCTTCTCACTGTATGCTTATTAAAATAAATCAAAACTACCTTACAAAGATCTACTAAAACAGCTTCTGGAAACAACACTCTCCATTTTGTACTCTATAGCATACTGCTTTGTGACATGTGGCCTGAAAATGCAGTTTCAGGGGAACTAAATTTTTCATTGCGCTTTTACATGGGGACGGGCTGCTAAGGAGTCAAGAATGCAGTATCTTACCTCTCTTATCACTAAATATGATGTTATTTTACAGGATCCTAGCTCCGATTCTAACTTTTACCACTAATATATGCAAATCACCTCCCCACTTCATTCCTGTGTTTTTGTTCAGTTTAACTTCGAATGTGCCAACCTCCATGACCCTCTCCACTGATGTGATGCTCCAGGAAGGGAGTTTAAGTTGGGTCACAGCAGGGTAGCTTAAAATGGATACTTTTCACCAACTCTTTGATCTTAACTTATCCATTGGATAATACAGACGGAGGACAACACAGGGAAGTTGATGGAATCAAATTGCTGCAAAATGTAATTGAGGAGAAAAGCTGTATGCAGCAGTCAGACATAACATAAAAGAAACCTCACTGTAACTATCGAGCACCTTTTATAGTAGGACTTACCCTCTGAAATTACAGTCCTGAACTTCCTGTCCTGAGCAACCAAACCATTGAGCTCTCTCAGCCTGGCAATTTAATTTGCTGACCCAGCCAACAAGCAGAAATAACACCAAACTTCCCAGTTTTCCAATTTCCCCCCAAACAGTATAGCTTACTCATATGAATACAGTTCATCCAGAGAGAAACTAACATGCCTTGAAGCTGTGGAGTTCAATATACATTGTCTCAGGAGTTTTATTTGTAATAAAACCAAACAAACTACCAAGGAGTTGAACATTACCTTTTGCTTTATAGGGGGAATTGTCCTGCTTCCCATTTTAAGGAATGAAATAAAGGAAAAAAGAGAAAGTTAAACTGATCTTGAAGCTGATCATTACTAAAGCAGAACTGTGAAATGAACTCATCTTCAGCTGCCTGGTTTAGAGCCTGAACCACATCAAATGAGAATCAAAATGCTTACAGAAACCTGAAAAGCCACCTGCATACCCCTCTCAATGAGGAAAAGCTGATCCTTTTGATTGCTGAAGCCAAACCAACAGCAGACACAGAGATTTTACAAAGTCTCTTAGCAGTGAGCCATAGTTCATGCTATTTATCAGCTTTCCTGCAAAGCATGAGTGTCCATTTCACAAAGACAAAACCAAAAGCAAACAATGCCAAGAACTTAACCAAACCCAGTTTACATAGTTTGCTGCATCCATTTGCTTCAGGAAAGCAAATCCATCTTTACAGGATGGATTTGAATATAATCATTACTCCATTTCCCCAGCTCATCTAAAAATGCAACAAGTTACAGTAATCAAAAAGAGGTTTACAGGTTATTCGGTTTCAGAAGCAGCACAAGAAATTGGCTAATCTAACAACATGTCACTTCTGTAGATGGACCCTGTCTCATAAGTGATTGCAGTTGTACTCAGAGTTAGTTTGAGAGACCAAGTGGGTTGGGGAGAAAAGACTCAGATCCAAGGGATACTGTATAGCATGACAGCAATCCTAGCTTTATTTTGCAACCCATTATTTCCATAAGAACATGAATCACAGAGATAAACTATGCCAATTTCTTCATAGCTGACTTGTTACAGGATATTGTTTGAGTCTTCACTAATGACTCCTTGAGGTTGGTTATTACTGTGATTAGGAGTTGGGAGGATAGAGGTCTGAGACCTTTCAAAGGAAACATTTCGCTCAGAACTGCTACAGAAAATAAAGTCGGCATTGCAGTAACTTTAACAGCCCAAGCAGGATAATGGTCTGCGCATGCAGACGGTCCTTTTGTTATCTTAAATGAGGGAGATAAACTCCATGTAAGATGAAAAGCTGAGATAACCAGCTATTCAGTCTTGGGATCAGAAGAAAGCTGTCACTTTGAGAAATACTTCCTGGAAAAGGAAGGATGGTGAAGTTATTAGCAGGTGCCAAAACAAAACACAATAAACCTGCTTTAAAAGTCGCTCTGGGTTTGTGGCACAGATAAATAAATTAGGGGATTTGAGATGCTTTGATAGCCTTGGTAGCCTACTAAGATAGATTTTGCTTTTCTTTTTATACAAAAGCAGACTGTGCAATTCTGTTCTGCTCGGACAGTTACCCCAAAAAGACCAGTGGACATGTCCATTGCTGAAGTTGGAATAAAAAACTTTACTACCCTCTTTAAGAAGGAAGCAATAAGGCAGCTCTGCACCATGTTCATTCATAGCAACATCAGACAAAAAGCATTCCTTGAAGACAAAAGCAGTTTTGTGGACTTGGTTCCTCCACAGACTCCTATCTGCTTCAGTCACAAAAATCTTTGTTTTCTCATGCCACAAAACTGAGATTAAAATAACTCAACTTCCTCAAAAGGTATGTTGTGAAGATGTGTGTTCTAAAATTAAGAATCCTTATCTTTCATTATCAACTCTATCTAATTTTTCAGCTCTCCCTCTTACCACCAGCATCTAGCACTTTCCAGTATGGCAGGATCAGAGCCAACAACGACTGCCTAGACCCCTTTGGTATCTGTAATAACCATGGTATCTGGCTATGGTATCACCATACTGTAGTGAATCACTGATGATGGGGTTGGAAAAGACTTCCGGAGATCATCTAGTCCAATCCCACTGTCAAAACAGGATCATCTAGGGCAGATCACATGGAAATGCATCTAGCTGGCTTTTGAAAGTCCCCAGAGAAGGAGATTCCACCACCTCTCCAGGAAGCCTGTTTCAGTGCTCTGGCAAGCTCACAGGAATGAAGATCTTGGCTTTCCAGTATCTGAAGGGAGCCTACAGGAAAGCTGGGGAGGGACTATTTACACGGTCTAGTAATGTTAGGACGAGGGGGAATGGGTTTAAGCTGGAAGAGGGGAGATTTAGATTGGATGTTAGGAGGAAGTTCTTTACAGTGAGGGTGGTAAGACACTGGAATGGGTTGCCGAGGGAGGTTGTGGATGCTTCCTCCCTGGAGGTGTTTAAAGCCAGGCTGGATGAGGCCTTGAGCAGCCTGCTCTAGTGGGAGGTGTCCCTGCCTATGGCAAGGGGTTGGAGCTGAATGATCCTTGAGGTCCCTTCCAACCTAAACCATTCTATGATTCTATGATTCTATCTTCCTCATGCTGAGGTCAAACATCTTGTGTTCTGGTTTGTGTCCATTGCTCCTCATCCTATTAGTGAAAAGAGACTGCCCACCTTTTGACACTCACCATTCAGATATTTGCGATCAGATCCCCTCTCACTCTTCTCATCTCCAGACTCAATCAGCCCCAGATCTCCCAGGTCTCTCAGCTTTTCCTCATAAGACAGACATTCTTGTTGTGGTAGGCCTCATAGGCCCAAAATAGGCTTATACATATCCTGCCTTGCCTAGGCATGTTTTTCTGCTCCACCAGAGAGGCAAGTGCAGGAAACGGGACACAAAGTACCTGGAGCCGCTGAGTCTGTCCTGCCCAGGGTCCTGTGGTGTAAGGTACACACCCTTAGCTTGTGCCTGCCTAGTGCAAGGCCTGTGCTTTTCCCAAATTAGGGGAAAAGTGAGCCTGTGGCTTTGCCTAATATGGTATGGTTTGGCTAACTGCCATCCTGATTCTTGTGTCCAAAGGGCAATTAATCTCAGCCCACTTGGATAAAAGGAGATACGCAGGTGAACAACCTGCTTGTGCTTCGCTGCTTTGCCTCCCTGCTCTTTGCTGTGCTCTCTCTGCTGTGCCCAGCTGTGCTGCTATTGCACACTGCCTTATTGCTTGCCTGGTAAACTCCACTGCTGCGAGTTACCAGGAGCAGACCCTGGATGCCTGCATGCGATCGGCCTGTGTGGCCAGCATGACATCGTGCTGAGACTGCACAACATCTGCCTTCTGCACCTGAAGGTCCTGCCTAGAGTTCCTGGACATACATACACAGATCGCCCAGAAGAAGCCAGGAGACAAGGTCAGTGATTGTCTGCGTCCTTTCCCCAGAGGCCTGGAAGACTGTGGCTAGCCCCAGCGAGGGTAATAATAATAATAATCTGTGAGTAAATGCTTCAATGCCTCTCTGTAATTCTCTGTTGCCTTCTGCCACAGAGCAGAAAGAGCTTGAGCCCATCTACTGGGCAAATGGCGTATTGACTGCAAGCAGCATTTGACCACAGGAATAGTCTCTTCCAGTTCAATTAATGTTTATATATTTTGCT
Source organism: Tricholaema leucomelas (assembly GCA_013400475.1). Lineage (NCBI taxonomy): Eukaryota > Metazoa > Chordata > Aves > Piciformes > Lybiidae > Tricholaema lacrymosa > Tricholaema leucomelas. Next base: position 169,776 of record WAAF01017528.1, on the reverse strand, counting down.
GGTTATATTAGATGTAGATATCATCCATAGAATGTTTCCATAACCGTGTAAGAACCAAGATACTAGTAAAATTAGTGGTTGGGAGTGGCGAGAGTTCTCAATAGCAAAATTAATAAACAATATTAACTTTGGAAAATAGCATCTCACGTCAATGAATTGCCTCTCTGCAACAATTCTACTCCCTCAATCATTCTCATGGCCCTCCACTGGACTCTCTCCACCAGTTCCCCAGTTCTCTTGAACTGGAAACTTTAGAACTGGACACAATACTCCAGATGTGGTCTCACTAGGGCAAGAGAGGGAATTTCTTCCTACAGTTTCTTGCAGCCTTCAGATTTGTGAAGCTAGTAGGAGAACCATGAAGCAAAATTCTGTGATGAAATCAGTATTCATTTTTTTGGTCACAACTGCCTCTTCTCTGCAGGATTTTGATTTAACCATGTATTTGAGAACAGCTAGAGGGTTTTCTTATTCAAAGCACTCAACAATCTCCTTTTCATTCCAGTTGAAATGTTGAAAAATACTGCAGAGAGAAATGTTTTCTGTATCTAGAGCTTTTTAATGCATATGGATATTAACAGGCCAACCTACATGCTTTAAGAGCTAAGCTCATGTCTACATCCTAAAAGAACCTTGAAGAAAAGTTAAGGGTAAGACTAATGAGTAGACTCTATTTACTATGAGAGCTATACAGAGAATTCATGTGCTTCCTCAAAACAAGTTTTCCTGGGAACAGGTCAGTGCTGAGATATACCATGTAACCTGGCAGATGATCATCGCTTCCTAGCTTCAAAGAAGGCGAGCAAACAACCCCCCTCCATCTGCACCATACGAAAGCGATCACTGGGAAGGATTTAATGGAATCAGCTTGTCAAAATGATGAAGCTGAAAAAGCTTTTACAGAATATGTCCATGACAAAAACTTTAGCATAACGTATATAGTGCAGAGTGTTTTTTGTCATGGCAAAAAAGGAAGGAATATCATTAATTTAGACACTAAGTGTAAGGTTCTGCTGAAAATCTCCATGGGATAAATCTCAGAAATACCGCCTTGACCAGACAAATGGAGCCAGGCAAGTCCCAGCTCTTGTTAGAAGTTATCGAAAGTGCCATTGAGTTTTTAAAGTCTGTCATCTCTGGTAGATGATAAGAAAAGGGTTGGGCTGTTTTCTTCAGATCTACAAGCATCTGGCTACAGTCTTGCTGAGGCATATACATGATTGGAATTGAAAATGAGCTCTTTTAAAAGTGCTTCTTAAAGGGACCCTATTCATACACAGTACTTTCTCCCCAAATCTTTTATGGGAAAAAAGCTCATTACGGTCACACAGACAAATGTTGTATAATCTTTCACCCTGTCCACTAGCAACGTGTTCAATCCAATTTACAGCACTTCCTGCTATTCTAGTCCTGGACTCCCCACACAGCTCTCCTAAATGTATACCCATCCTGACCCACTGCTCCCCACCCGCTGCTCTTTCAATTTCAGGCTTCCCTGGAGCACTGACTGCCATTCATGCCTAATAGCAAGGTGGAGCAACTTGATTATACAACTCTGAAAAGTGAAATTTCTGTGCCTTTTGTGCTGAAACACCATAATTAAGACGCATAGTATTGCACGTTGGAATGCTCTGAGATAGGGATGAGAGTGGCCTTCGCTTCAGGAAATGACATTTTGTACCCATGACAATTTATATTCATATGAAAAACAAAAGTTTTTTGATTGAAGCTCCTTTAAACTCCTTCCCAGCTTGCTGACAGATCTATCCCTGCTCTTTGCATCCACTTCCATGTCAGCACCAAGGGAAGCAAAAGCTGGTAATTAGTAGAGAGAAATTTCCAAGGAATCATTTACTTGGCTAATTCATGTCCTTGTCTGCTTTTGGAAGGTTCACCAGCAGACTGCAAATTTTGTTTCAATGCAGCCTTTTTTTTTTTTTTCCATCTACCTTGGGCAATGCTTTTCACCAAGCACACACAGTTTGCTTGAAGTACTTGACATCTGAAGCAGGGGTGCATGGGTGGGATCAGGCAATGCAATAGGCCACGTCACGCAACAGACATGCAGCATTGTTTTTACTTCCTGACTGGATTAATGTTAAACTCTTGAGCCCTCAAACCATGTACTCAAGCTTGTGCTTAACTTCAAACATGTGAATGCAGTGGGATTCAAGCATGTAATTAAAATTTAACCTTTACTTCAGGTTCCATTTAACAGAAATGGACTTATGTGTTTGCTTAAATGGCTTGCTTTGGTAGAGAAGATTTCTTGAGCCGAAGTAAGAATTGGGAAGAAGAGATGATGACATTGGAATTTGAATGCATTCAGGATTAAAGAGAAAAGAAATGTTACTATGCAATTATAAAGGACAGTGACTTCTCCTGGAAGACAAAAAATACTTTTGATGCAATAGAACAATTTACTGATAGTCTGCAGCTTCCAGGTTAGAAATGTAGTTTGATTTTTTTCCTACCATTTTCACTTAAGCTAGTCACATATGTATGTCCATTGCCACTTGCAGAAACTTAGGCCAGCTGCTGCGCTGATTCCTCTCATTGTGCAGTAAAGAATTTTTTCCTAATATGCTAAACCTCCCCTTGGGAAATTTTAGGCTATTTCCTCTTCTTCTACCACCTGATACTAGGGGGAAGAGACCAATACCCACCGCATTACAACCTCCTCTCAGGTAGCTGTAGATAGCAATGAGATCTCCCCCTCTCAGCCTCCTCTTCTCCAGACTACACAACCTCAGTTCCCTCAGCTGCTCCTCACAGGACCTGTTTTCCAGGCTTTTTACCAGCATTGTTGCCCTTCTCTGGATGTGCTCCAGCAAAGCAAACACACTAAGGGAGTGACTGCAGACGAAGCAAACTCATTTGTAAAAGGGAAAACTCACAGACACGTGTGTCTGTCTCTGAGTGTGTGTACTAATGTCTACACGGTTGTTATTAGGTGTAAATGGCCTTTCTGGTTGACACTGAGAAACAGTACATTGGTACTTATCCCAGGGAATCACCAATGTAGGGGTTGGAAGGGACCTCCAAAGATCATCAAATCCAAGTGCCCCTGCCAAAGCAGGATCAACAAAGGCAGGCCACACAGGAATGCATCCAGGCAGGTTTTGAAAGTCTCCAGAGAATGAGACTCCACAGCCTTCTCTGGGCAGGCTCCATCACCCTCACAGTAAAGAAGTTTCTGTCATGTTGAGGTGGAACTTCCTGTATATCAGCTTGAACTGTTGTCCCTTGTCCTATCACTGGGTACCACCAAAATGAGATAGTCACTTTCCTCCTGACAGTCATCCCTCAGATATCTATAGATGTTCAGAAGCTGATCTCGGCCTCCTCTTCTCAAAACTAAACAGCCCCAGATCTCTCAGTCTTTCTTCATAGGAGAGATGGTCGATTCCCCCATCCATCCTTGTTGCTCTCCATTGGACTCTGTCCAGTAGAACACTGTCTCTCTTGAAATATTCACATCTGACAGCCTTCCTCACAGTCAGCATGCCTGCACACAGTGGTAGGAGTAGGGGTGAATTATAAGGACTATGCAGGACTGACAATAGAGTTTGCAACAAAGGTAGTATCCCTCTTCCTCTCTGAAATGCAGACATTTTACAAGCCTTTCTCCCTGAAGGAATTAGGATTAGTCTTCAAAGCCGCAGAATAAACCAGTCATACAGGCACACAATTATTGGACTAAGTCCATGGACAATGATACCAAGGGGTTTAACGTTCATGAGATCTTTTCAGACTGTTGTAGTATCCTCTCTGTTCTCAGAGTCCTCTTCCCAGAGAAAGCCTCTGACCTCTCTAGCAGCAGCCAGTGTATTAGCTGGCCCGACAGCTCTGTGTGTCTCCTGCCTCACTGATGGCATCCTATTCCCACTAGAAAGATCCACTATACATCTTTCGTGTTTCTTAACAAAGGCAAGGATTACAAGGTACCAAGAATATCAGCCACTACCCCATCAGCCCCTCTTTCACCCCAATTCTCTTCTCCCAGGATACTCATTACATCAGATCTAAATTGATTTATCTTAGGTAAACAGCACAGAAACATTATAAACAGAATCAGCTCCTCTTCAACTTGCTACACTTTTCCTTTTTTTTCTTTCACATTCTTTACAAACTGAAGTGGATAAAAATAATATATGTAGAAACCAGCCAATGTTCTCTCACTATTTTTCTCTTTTTTTTCCTTCTTCTTCCTTTTTTTTTTTTTTTAACTGTTTTTATCTTATATAAACAGTGGTGATGGAATTATAAACATTACTATTCCACCTCCATGTTAATACTCTTATTATCTTGCATAAACAGAAAGGAACGAATACATACATGACACCAATCAATCCCTACCAAAAAAAAGGGGGGGGGAGAGGGAGAGAGAAGTTTTTATCTTTTATAAACAGTGGAGGAGGAACTTAATGAATTCAAAATGTAGTTTTCCTGTTTATATTATTATGATCTGAAAGTAGAAACCAAATGGATGTATATTCAACATCATGCAGAGTTATGAAATACTTTCTGCTGGCTGACAGAGTAAATGCAGTACTAGTGAAATGTGCTGGTCTGAGGGATCTGAAAGCTGGTGGCCTGAGTTTAACTAAAGAGCAAGGGCTGCACTTTCTTCTCCTGTGACAATTTTGTGAAAGTTCTTCAGCTTCTTCCTTGAAGGGCCACCCAAGATAAAGTAGGAAAGCTCAATCTCCGTAGTGAACTTTCAGTACTTGGCCTTTTTGCTGAGATTGCCAGATATAGGGGGCTAATTAATACAGATGGATTTTGTGTAATGTGGACACCTGCCACTAGAAACTGGGCTCAGACCCCTAAGTCATTTCACAGAGGCCACCCAACAGCTGTTCGACAGTAATGAGTTTGGGGCATGAGTGACCTAGGTCAGATATAAACGTGTAACTTCAAGCTGATAGGCTCCATATGTCAGTACTAATCCCCATAACCACCCACGCCTTCTGCTTTCTTATTTTTGTGTGTGTTTGTTTCTGGCTGATCTTCTAAAACCCATCTCTGAGCCTGAAAGATTTTTCCCTCTACCTCATGTCAGCCTTAACTGGGATGAAGCACAGTTTCGCTTTTTTTTTCTCCCCCTGTGCCATACTTTCCTGTATGGGGATCATCTCTCCCTTCATTTTAGTCATGCAAAATCTACCTCTTCCTGAATTAGGGCAGTCATGGCAACTTAGTTTAGTACAAAGGACAAATAGAGGACAAATATTCTCTTTTTCAGGACCTGTCCCTTTTTGAAACAAGGGGCTGCTGTAAAAGCAACATGCATTGTGTTTCATCTGGTCTAGGTTTAAACATACCTTGGGGTCTCCTAGATAGGTGGTGGAACTGGCACCCCAACTGATCAGCTTTGCTTTTCTCTTAAAAGCATTTATTCTGAGATCCCAGCCTGAACACAGCTGTCTAAAGTTTTAACTCATGTCCTGCTTCCCTACTCTTCACAAAGTTGGTACCTTTCTATACAAAGAGGTGACTTAAAAAACTTGGACCCCACTTAAAAAATTAGTACAGACTTTGACAGGATGATCTGAACCACTTGCTAAAGGGCCAAATTCTCTTTTTGGAGTATTCTCTGTACTAAGGAGATCATGAAGCAAAACCTCTGTAAGAAAATTCAAGGGAATCATGGTCAACTGTGGAATGCAGAGTCCCTCTGTTTAGGGACCAAAAGAAAGAGTTTGTTTGGAAGCAGTCTGCTTTGCTGCATCTCAGGCTGTGAAAAACAAATCTTTAAAATAATTATTGCTCAGATACTTGGGATGCACTGCTCATGACTACAGAAACAGTGTTGTTTCCCCTCAATTCATAGAATCATAGAATCAACCAGGTTGGAAGAGACCTCCAAGATCATCCAGTCCAACCTAGCACCCATCCCTATCCAATCAACTAGACCATGGCACTAAGTGCCTCAGCCAGGCTTTGCTTGAACACCTCCAGGGATGGCGACTCCACCACCTCCCTGGGCAGCCCATTCCAATGCCAATCACTCCCTTTGTGAAGAACTTCCTCCTAACATCCAGCCGAGACCTCCCTCAACACAACTTGAGACTGTGTCCCCTTGTTCTGTTGCTGGTTGCCTGGCAGAAGAGACCAACCCCCACCTGTCTACAGCCTCCCTTCAGGTAGTTGTAGACAGCAATGAGGTCACCCCTGAGCCTCCTCTTCTCCAGGCTAAACAACTCCACCTTCCTTCCTTTCATCCAATTTATCTTCCATATCTGTACATACTCTGAGCCCCAGTTAGTGATCCTTCTGCTTGTTATGAGCAAAGAGTCATGAGATGCAAAGTTCTGGACGGCAGGATCTGTGTTTGAATTATCCCTCTTCACAGGGATGTTTACACCTAAATTTTTACAGCCTAAATCTCCTCCATCTAAAAAGACTTCTTAAAGCACACAAGGGAAAAGTAAGGCCTTTCAGAGGAGGGTAGCCAAAAATAGAAGGAAAAAAAACCCCACATTTCACCATTTGTTTTGAAAACACCAAAATGATAAAAACATATTATAAATTAAACTAAACTAAACAAAAATTAAAGAAAATTACCATATGAACAAATTCCCTGCCAAGTTCCATTTTTAAATCAAAGCCATTTTAGGCTCATATGTTGAAAAAAGAGAGTCTTAAACTAACAAACTTATGTAATGGATTTTTAAAAACTGCACAGACGTGCTTAGCTGAAATTGCCAAATCTGTTCAGACTACATGAGGAGAGAGGAGGAGGAAAGGGAAGGACATACAAAGGTTTGAGATTCATCTGTGAAAAGGGCCCCCAAATTGAGACTTGCTTTGAAGTTGGTTCCAACTTTCAAGGAGCCAAGAAAGATGACTCACTCCATTCTAGTTTCCCCCCCACCCCTCCCTCCCCTCACCCCCTGCTTTCTTTCAGTAGACCTCCAAATCTGAGACAAATTCAACTGGGCTTCTTCACCTATTGTAAAAAATGACTAACTTACATGAGGATAGTAAAGGGAAAGGGAAAGGAAGAGGAAAAGGAAGGAGGTGTGTGAGAAAAAAAGATACAGATGTATTGACAGCGATCCCTAAACAAGAAGCAGCAAAGGTTAGGGAGCTATTGGGTTAGTGGAAAAGTATACTCTGTAATCCAGGACAAAGAGATGAATCAAGCAGAGAGCAAAATGGCATTAAGAGGCATGAACAGAAAAATGTGCAAGACAATTAAGTACTTTTGTATCTGACCTATCTTTTGCTAAGTTCTTTCCCATCTGAGAAGTGTCTTTAGCTAAGAAGCTACCATTACTTTCTAAGCAAGTATAAGAAAATATAAGAGAAAGAATTACTTGGCCAGCTGTGAAAAGGCAAAAGTGGGGGTCTTAGCTTGTCCATACAGGGCCTCCTTTCGGATCTTCAAGTACTACGTGTCCTCTTGCCCCTTGCAAAGCATCCTGATACTCTAACCCCACACACTGATGGCCTCATGACTTCCTATAATATTCCCTCTGAAGAACTGGGATGCGACCTGTCTCATACCTGTCTGTTCCTTTGAAATTCTCTAAAGGCCAAGAAGAACACTCTCTGACATATCCAGACGCACCTGCTCCTCAATTCATGCCAAATTTTGGGTGGCCAGGAAGGTCTGCTCACCTTCTCTTGGATTGTCCAAGTGATCTTTCAAGTCTTCCTAAGTCAGTTGTGTTCCTTCATCTGACATCTGCCAAGGTCAACTAGCAGGCCTCTCTCTTTCCCCCTTCAACAACTCCTCAATCAGGTTTTACTCCTTAAGGACTTCAGCATTAGCAACAACAACAAAATTACTTCTGCATCTGGTGACTCCATGCTCTTGCTTCCCTGGCACGTTTCCGTGTTTGCTTCCTGGTGTTCAGATGAGATTGTGTCTGGATCCAGGTTAGACAGTCCCTCAAAGTCCATAGCTTAGTGTGGTGGTTCAGGAGCAATGTCCTGATTCAAGTCTCTCCCTGTACTAATCTGACAAGAATGCCGCAGAGATCAAAGGGTAAAGAGTTATAATTGTTCGGTATCATAATTACAGGAGGGCAAAGGGGATTCTATTGCCTTCTTAAAATTAAAAATGCCTCTAAGTTCAAGAATGCTTCTGTCTTAAATTTACACAGAAACATAATCTCACTTTGCAATGATGAACAATGACTTAACAGGAAAAATAAATCACAGCCAGCAGGCAGGTCTCAGGACTGTGCAGTCAGTAGAAGATATAAAATCCCTCATGATATAAGAAAAGTTACAACAGGGCCACCATAAACTATCCACATTTGGCGGTCTAAATCATACCCTCTGTTAACTCCACTACAACCCAGACATCTGCAGATGTTTCTTCCAGTCACATTTCCACAGCCACAGGGCCTAAGAAACACAGCACTGGTGATCTATGCTCTAGCCCACTGTCTCTGGTGAAGCAGCAAAGCTGTAACCCAGGCAGAATGTCTGAGCTGAGGGAGTTCAGAAATCACCTCAGGAATGTCTCATTACAATCGGATTTTCAGACTGTTTACACAGGCACATGCAGCGCTATTCTTTAGACTCCTTGTTTAGATTAAGGTCCTTGCATGAGAGGAGCTGAAGCTCCGGGTTCCAAGGAGCTGTCTCCCTCAGCAGCACCAAAGCATTGCTGTGTGCCACCAGGCATGTGCAGAGGGCACGATTTTTTTGCAGCCTCAAAAGTTTGTTGGAAGGTTCCAACTGTAAGTTAGATCAGACTGAGGGAGGTCTAATTTGAGTGTAAGTGTTGCTTTGCACTCAGAGTTTTAATCTAGGAACTATCAAGTGATATGCTCCTTCTACTCTGCCCCTGGGAGACCCCATCTGGAGTACTGCATCTAGCTCTGGAGCCCCCAGCACATGGATCTGATGGAGAGGGTTCAGAGGGAGGCCACAAAGACGATCAGAGGGCTGCAGCATCTTCCCTGTGGGGACGGGCTGAGGGAGTTGGGGGTTGTTCTGTCTGGAGTAGAGAAATCTCTGGGGAGACCTTATGGCAGCCTTCCAGTACCTGAAGAGGGCCTGTGGGAAAGCTGGAGAGAGGCTATTTATAAAGGCCTGTGGTGACAGAACAAGGGACAATGGTTTTCAACTAAAGCAGGGTAAATTCAGATTGGACATTAGAAAGGAGTTCTTTGCTGTGAGGCTGGTGAGACACTGGAATGGGCTGCCTAGGGAAGTAAGGGATGCCTCATCCCTGGCAGCATTTAAGAGCAGGCTGGAGGAGACTTTGAGCAACCTGGTCTAGTGTAAGGGTGGAACTAGATGATCCTTAAAATACCTTCTAACTGAAGCCATTCTGTGATTCTATAGAAGGAGGAGCTGAAACAGACTTAGAAAAAGAAGAGTGCTTGTGCCTGAGCCTGCTCGCTGCCTGAGAACCTCTAGAGAAAGCAGCAATGAAACAGAATGCCCATGCTACATCAACCCCTTGTCTGCGTCTTCCCACAGCAGGAAACACAGGCTATGGTAAGTCATTATTTGCTTAAGTCATCTGTAACCTATTAGCATTGTGCATAAGGTCAAGAACCTCTAGAATTTGTTCAGTACCAAAAGAGGACTGGGACATTTAAACTAGACAGCAAGACAAGAGAATGAAATATACCTTCACTTACATTTTCACAATCTCATGGTGTGCACCTAGAAGAAGAATTTGGTTCAAAAAAATCTTAGATCCTAGAAGGTCTTAAAGTTCTTGCTTTCTAACATCTCCCAGGGAAGTTGTGGGTGCTCAGCAGCTTTTCATAATGACATAGAAAGACTCATGCATACTCTGAGCTGCTAGATGAGAAACCTCAGGAAAAAAAAATGTCACACTCACTTAAATTAAATAATACTAATATCAATAATAACAGTAACAACAACAACAATAATAACACTACAAGCAAAAATACAGCTTGCCCAGCTTCATTTCACCTTTTATGTAGGCGTAGAAGTGTCTTTCTGAGTAGAAGGGCAAGGCTGTGTTGGGAAAATTAGTATTTCCAGCTGGAGCAATGTACAAAGAAAAAAACGTATTTTGATCAAGGGAATGATCTGTCTTCCATTCTCAAATCAGTATTTGCTGCCAAATATGGGAAAGCTGTGACTCAAATATGTAAATGCCTCTGAAAACACGATGGTATTCAGTAGGATGCGCAAGTACTTTACTTATAACTAGCTCTTTAAACAGGAGTAGAGCGGGAATCACATTCTAGGGGCTAGCGAGGCTTTGCAAAATTACCACACAAGTCCACCAGCCCCCGAGTCTATAGGTACCCCAGAGAAGTTAGCCTGACCCAGTTGTCTGGCACAACTGGCCTGATGGTGCAGCAATGAATGACAGTGGAGCGAAGATCTCTGAAGCCCACCATCAACAACACAACAAACTTGGAGTTCCCCACACCCTAGAGAAAATGGAGATTTTGCAAGACTCACTTAGAACAAACTGCTAAGAAAAAATAACATCTGAGCAGTATCCCCATTTTTCATGGGAACCCCAGGGCACATAAGTTCATGTGAACACTTCTAACTAGTTGGAGACTTGCTTTTCCACAGGGCTAAAACCCCATGAAAAAGTGCAGCAGCTGACTATTAAAATGCATCACCGCACTACAGCGATGTTGTGATCTTTTAATGGGCCCATTCCTTTAACAGATGTTTGAGCAGTGGGCTGCAGCCCAGTAGAGCTGAAACCCACAGAAAATGGACATGTGCATTGTTCAGTTTTTTGGAAAGTACTCTGTGGCCTTTTAGAGCTGTGGTATAAAATGTAAGCCATACCTGATCTCAACTCCCAGAAATAATTAAGAGCAGGTGCCAACATTTATTCCAGTGCTGATGTACAGTTCTTGTCAGTATAAATACAACTGTCCTTTTCTGCCACAGGGAAGGGTGAGCTGCCTTACAAAAAAAAAATGCAAACCAGTCTGATCTTTTACCCAGAATGCTGCTGAGTAACTAATCCATTAACTGTGCCAGTTTGGGAATGAACAACAAAGGCAATAGGAATTTCATTGTGGGAAGTGTTGCATATTTGGACCCCCAATCTTCTTTAAGCGTTAAAAATGCTGATGGAATTACTGAGCTCTTTATTACTAAACACATGCAATGAACTTTGGGGGAAAAAACCCAACAACTTTCTTTAGACGTACAATGCTTTTTGCTAGGCCTATGACACTAAGTAACTTCAGCCCAGTTAAATAACTTAGAGTCCAGTTTTGAAAATATAAACATTCAAAGGAGTTCTTCCATTCTGGGTAATTAGCTAAACTGGTCTTCCTAGTCCTTTAGCTATAAGTACTCAGACAAAAGTTAAATGGACAGAAACCAGATGAGAAGTCTGAAGCTATTTTCAGAAAAGCTGGTCCCATCAGACTCAGCTTTGCCTTTGATTCCAAGAAGCCAGCATTAAATGTGGGATTTCATTCTCTGCTTTGATACTCCATTGTATGACAATTATTTTCTGCCTCGGTTTCCCCTTGCCATTAGGGAATAAATTCAGCTGTAAAATAAACTACTGTTTTTAAATGATATATCACTGTCACAAGAAAAAAGCCCTGGATCCCTATGACACAGTTCCAAGAGGGGAGAAGACTGTGAAATTCCATCAGTCCTAAGACAGTCAATATCTCAGCAAGATACTGAAAGCCTTAGCATAAAGGCCGTGTCTCTAGTGAGCTCTGTTACAATTTCTGCTCATATTTTTGACAAGCAGGAATCCTTTGGAAAAGCAAAACCAGATCAATGTAGGAAAGGAGGGCTCTGAAAGGAGTTTAAAGAAATCTTCCTTGCTGCTACTCCCCTGTTGACCACTGAACCTTGAAGTTTAAATGTCTCCAGCCAAGCCTTTAAAAATACTTAAAACATTCTGGACCTCCTCAGAGCCTTTTGTCTTTTTAAAAATCTAACAGCAAGGTAGATACACCACATTAGGTACAGCACACCAGATCAGCATTCCTGCTGAGCAGATGGAGCACAGATGGAGAATGCACCTGACCTCAACACTAGAGCACAAGGAATTGGTACGACTTAGAATCAGTCCTAGGCGCTGGGATGTTAAATGCTGCTGCCACCCTAGCTCTTTATCCACCACTGCTACAACGCTGCCCAAAATGGTCATGAAGCATACTTTGAAACGCTATGGTCACAGTCCAAGGCTACAAAGCAAATCATAGGTCTTGATGATCTTCTTGAAAATATTTATTACCAAACTGTCATGGTTCAGAGGATGTTTCAGAAGCTCAGATGTTTGCAGAGTTGGGATAAAGCAGTCTGCTTGAGCACATAACTTTGCTTAACCACACATGTGCAAGCTGTCCCCACTCATGAGTTCTTGGGTTTTCTGCTCACCTGAAGTGAAACTTTCCCCTCTGAGCCTTGATGTTTCAGAAACTGTATAGCCAGAGAAACCTGGGACTCTCTTCCACCCCACTCCCAGATTCTGGGATCATTCTCTTCACATTTGGGGCACATGTACAGTCCACACCAAGTGCTTCTCCATTCTTGCCACAATTATCTTTAAAGTGCCCTTTACAAAGAGATGCACATACAGATGGGAAACAGTGGCACACGAAAACTAAGGCTTAGGTCTGAAATGGTATTTTGATTCCCATTTCCCAGTAAACCAAACCGACTTCATCATCCACTTAATCTGCAGATGGAGAAACACTTGGTGTGGACTGTACATGTGTCCAAAATGTGAAGAGAATGATCTCAGAATCTGGGAGTGGGGTGGAAGACAGACCTAGGTTTCTCTGGCTATACAGTTTCTGAAACATTGACGCTCAGAGAGGAAGCTCAACCACCTGAGTATCATGCAAAAACACTAATAAGTGTTTGGCCAGTCAAAGGTTCAGCTAATGTAGGCATTTTTCATTGGAACACACAGGCTACAAAGGACATAAACCAATCTGAGATAAAAGGAAATTATCCTGTATCCTAATACAAAACAAAACAAACTAAACCCACAGAATTTAAACCTTTAAATTATGCTTGGACTCAAATCTAGTTACTCTGAAGTGCAAGCACAGGCCTCGGTGTCATTTCCACTCTCACTTTCTTGTTTTCTTCTTTTTGTACTAAATACCATACGACAGAACATATCATGCAACTGAGTATCATCTGGGTGCACACAACTAGGATGACTTGAGCTTCTTCCAATAGAACATATGGCCATTGAAAGATGCCGATTTATCAAAAGTGAAACACTGAAAATACAACCATTTCAATGAAATTCTGGTTGGGGGGGGAGGAAGAAATCGAATGATCTGCTCCAACCGCATCGATATTTCATCTCAATATTGCACCTTCTAGAGAGGTATTTAATTCGGATTGAATTACACCATAGGAATTAAAAATAAAAGTAGAAGTCAGGACAAATGTAGTAAGTTTTTAATGGATTATTGATTTTTTTTTTTTGAGCAAGGCTAGGGGGGTACTTATGACAGAAAAGGAAAAAAAACCACACACCCCCAAGCCCATCCTCTCATACCACCGACAGAATAAAAACTAATTCTCTCTGTTCACATTTAGTTCTGCATGTGTAACAAAAAAAAAAAACTCAGTTCACCTTTGTTATGCAAATCAGAGTGGTATACATGAAGACAGGGCAGGGCTGCACTTCCTAAATGCTACTGAGATGTTGTATTTCAGGACCCTGTAGGATGTGTTAAGAGGGAAAAAACAGGGAAGAAATAACATGGCTTAGTGTGCTGTGTACACACAATTTATTCCTGCCTAAGTCACAGAATCACAGAATCAACTAGGTTGGAAGAGACCTCCAAGATCATCCAGCCCAACCTATCACCCATCCCTATCCAGTCGATTAGACCATAGCACTAAGTGCTTCATCCTGGCTTTGCTTGAACACCTCCAAGGACAGTAACTCCACCACCTCCCTGGGCAGCCCATTCCAATGCCAATCACTCTCTCTGGGAAGAACTTCCTCCTAACAGCAAGCCTATACCTCCCTCCACACAACTTAAGACTGTGTCCGCTTGTTCTGTTGCTGGTTGCCTTGAGAAAAGACCAGAACTGCACATGCAGACAGATGCAGACGTAAGCAGTATCAGCAGAGTCTCCACCAGAGTCCTAGGGCTATAATAATTTCTGCAGTGGCATCAGTACATCTGTGGGATGGGACAATAAGATCCTCTGGAGAAAGGAATAAAGGGTCTGAGATTTCATAGTCTCTCTGACTTTTTGCCTGACTGTGCAAAACCACTAGATCTGTAAAAAAACCTTGCCTGGACTACACAGTCACAGGATGAGAATGTTCCTCTTGACACTGATTCCAGCATGCTCTTGGCTCCACAGTGCTGCTGCAGATCAAGGTGTGATGGGCCTGTGTTTCATGCTGAGCCCATGCCTATTTATGCAGAGTTAGTACAAGGAACAAGGTAAGTAGCTCAAAACATGGAGGCATGGCAGATACCATACAGAAATAGAACTTGAAGTGAAAACCCTAACTAACCCTCAAATATCCTTCCTGTTAACATACTCAGCCTCCAGCTTTGCATTTCTCTAAGCAATATGGCTGCTGAAGAACATTACAAATTGCTCTCTCTCTATGAGGGGAAGAACCATAATTCCCACAGCAATCAGAAAACAAAAGACATATGAGGACATAGTTCAGGCATGAGAAAACCTTACCCTAACTGCTGATTACTAAAGTACCATAATGTGCCAGAGAAGAAAGGATTCCTGAGAACATCAGGACAGGACATTAGCAGATTAATATTAATCTCTAGAGTTCCAGATTCATTTCCTGTCCATGCTAATGTCCTCATGATTACTGCAGAAAACAATCACACAAAAAAGTTCAATTACAAACAGCAGAAGAGACTTAAAATATTAACATTTTTGGAGCTTTCAATATGTATAATTAAATGAAAAGCTAGGCTAACACAACGTTCAAGTTGAGATTTTAATTGTGCAAAGGTCATGGAATTTAGTGTTGAAGTTCATCAGCACATTTAATCATACTGGGCCAAATTCTGCTCTCAGTTACACTGGCATAAACAGAACATTCTTATTTTATTAAGTAGAATTCTTTTAGCATCATGCTACGTCGGTTTGCACGAACACTACAACCTCTTCACAAGTTACAGCACACAAAACAGTGTATGTGTCCTAAAAAGCACACTGTGGATGTAAGGCAAAGCATAATTTAAAGTTTAGGCTCGAGGTGAGGAGAAAGTTCTTCAATGAGAGAGTCATTGGACACTGGAATGGGCTGCCCAGGGAGGTGGTGGAGTCGCCGTCCCTGGGGCTGTTCAAGACAGGGTTGGACGTGGCACTTGGTGCCATGGTCTAGCCTTGAGCTCTGTGGTGAAGGTTTGGACTTGATGATCTGTGAGGTCTCTTCCAACCTTGGTGATACTGTGATACTGTGAATTGAATTTAAATGATGTAGCCATTGTAGAAGTTGAATGTAAAACCAAACTAAAAGGAAAAAGAAAGAACGAAAGAAACCAAGTACTGCCTTCTATAACTGCATGAGACTTTGTCATTTGTCAAATAATTTCACATTGTCCAGGGCAGTGTGATGAAAAACTCTACCATACGCCGGTGAGACAGAAGAACTGTGTTTGCTATACTGCTGCACAAGTAATACCTGAATCTTCACACTGACTTAGCAAGATTGCACAACTAAGGACCTATATTCAAAAGATGGCCTCATTTTGTCTATCTAACCTTGCACCGCCCAGCGAGACTCGCATATGCACTCTGTCAACTACCCATCACAACTACACAGGATTGAGGGAACAACTCACTGGATGCCAAACGCTTTTGCACCCATAAGCAGTCCTGTGTGTGAGCTAAGTGTAGCAAACAAGCATGCTTGCCTGCACAGAACCGCATGTGAAAAAAACCCTGACTTGAAGCCCATCTAAAAACCCAGTATAAAAGCTCCTTATGCTCTTTTAAAAGACAACGTAATTTAAAAGAGGAGAAAACAGAATAATAATGTACTTTATTGGAATAAGTAGGTCATCAAAAAATAAATGTGCCTGCCTTTATTGGAACGTCTAGTCCTCATAAATGGCTTAATGGATTTTTTTTTCGAACTTACTGAAGCATTATTCACCTCTGAGCTTAGAACAAGCTTTGAGAAATTTCAGCCAAAAAGGTAATTGTTTCAGAAAGTTATAAACCACCAAAGATAGGGGGGCTTGCAATAAAAGTGCTGTCTCAACCATAACTACAATAAATACAGCTAATGAATAAATGCAGTCTGGCAAGAACAAATAAGATTTGAAATGTCTGATGTGGCCTGCACAAAATGCAGGAAGGTAATTGAGTGAGTAAATGTCAAATGAAGGATTATCCTGTCTTCTCAAGAATTCATCTCAGCACAAGAATCGGTGAAGGACCTCAGGACCCAAAAGCAGGATAGCTATATTTTGAAGCAAAGGAAAAAACTCTCCTCCTTTATTAGCAGCTGTTACACCCCAAGCCTGCAAGCAATAGAATCATAGAATGGTTTAGGTTGGAAGGGACCTCAAGGATCATCCAGCTCCAACCCCCTGCCATAGGCAGGGACACCTCCCACTAGAGCAGGCTGCTCAAGGCCTCATCCAGCCTGGCCTTAAACGCCTCCAGGGAGGAAGCATCCACAACCTCCCTGGGCAACCCGTTCCAGTGTCTCACCACCCTCACTGTAAAGAACTTCCTCCTAACATCCAGCCTAAATCTCCCCTCTTCCAGTTTAAACCCATTAACCCTCGTCCTGACATTACTATGCCTCAAAAAAATCACATATTACTACAATTCCCTGGGGTGGTATTCTCCAGCTGAAAAGTTGACAAGAACCTACCTTCTTTCTGCTTTGCAGCTTCCACTGCTCAGACAGCACCGACCTACACATTCAAGCACCCAGTGACAATATTTTGTGTGGCAACCCTGTAGCTTCATTCCTGTCTTAGTCATCTCAGAATATATTTACACATCTGCAGAATCTTTATCATCACACATCACATCCTTGTGCTCTAGAACTGTACAGACAACAGAATGTACCATTTGATAACAAGACAAACTGAAAGACAAGGAAAGTTACTCGGCTGGGATACAAAGGAACATTTTTTTTTTTGAGGGTATACTTTTTTGCTGTAAAATGCCCAGAAAAACTTCTGGATAATGGAGGCTGCCCAGACATTCCCACTGGACTCAGATGGACACTGCTCTCTAACAACATTATCATCTTATCTAGTTGATTGGAATGGATGATCTTGGAGGTCTCTTCCAACTTGGTTGATTCTATGATTCTTAAGACACAGTCACAGGTCCCTTTTTAGAAGCATGCAGTGCTGTCTCAAAAACCATTTACGAAAGGGTAGCATTCCTTTAAATTTGTTTCCAATTCCCACTGTAAATAACCAGAAGGTGCATGTTCTCTAGTGCCATCTAGACACTGTGTGCTAGTTTGAAGCTAGCTGGGATATTTTAGTGAGAGGAACTAGATTATAGGCTGTGAAAAGGAAAAAATGGTGATGTCTACTTCACTCATAGGTTTGCTGAGATGTATAAAAACAAGAACATAAATATAGATAACAGAGTTGCTCTTTGGCTTTGGCTGCCTCTCTTCTCTCTCTCTGACCTGCTGTCTGTGTGACTAATCCCTCTGCTTCCTAACTCCCCATGCCAATTCTCCAAACTCACCTTGAATGTAAGGCAAAGTCTGGGATAAGGTAGAGAGGTGGAAAGGAGGTGGAAGGGTGGTTGGGAGCGCCCCCTGAGGACTTTGGTTTCTGGGTGGGATGTTGTTTTTCTGTATTATCTTTTTAACTTGTATATTTCTGTATATAGCTGTAGATACTGTAAATAGCTGCTTGAATATTGTGCTAAGCTGTAAATATAAAGCTTCATTCTTTAATTTCCAGCCACTGACTCTAGTCTGGGTGATTTTCTTAAGTGGGGGGGAGGGGGCAGGTAACATCCAAACCATCACACATTGCTAAAAATTTCCCCTACCAATCCTTGTTAAAAAATTAAAGCATAGTGCAGAAATCTTGGGGGGAAAAAAGTTAATGTTACCTCACTTTGGTTGAAGACATGCAGACAGAAAAGTAGAACAGAAGCTTCAAAAGAATCTCTGATTCTGCCTTGAACTCCAGCCACATCCATACTTCAGCGTGACCTTTTTGGTTCAGCTGAGGAATGCAATGCTTCAACTAAAATGTTGTTCTCCACATCCTAAGGCGTCGTTTGAGGAGTATTTGGCAACTGACAGGCATGTTGCCTGCTCTTCAACTGCCTGGATGTTGTAAACTTCTCCATCAAAATAAACGAACAGAATTAAACAAACTCTTAATTGTGACAAACTGTAACAAGTTGTTTCACTTGTGAAATTTGAAGTGAAAGGGAACCAGAACCTTGTTTCACAGCTGATATTTACGTTTTCTGGGTAGTGAAATCAAGGGAAGATTTGAATGAGGAAAAGATGGGAAGACCTCATCACTGGAGTCCTTGTATTGCTCCAGACTTCACGAAGGTATTTTTCAGGAGGCTGGACCATCACTCTTTTATACAAGTTCTGCTGAACTTCATACATTTCAAAAAAGGAAAGAAAGCAAACGAAAATAACCCTGTGCTAGTTTGAAGCTAGCTATAATGTTTTGATGAGAAGAACTAGATTACAGGCTGTGAAAGAGAAACAAGGGTGATGTCTACTTCACTCATAGGCTTGCTGAGATGTATAAGAACAAGAATCCAAACACAGATAGTTGCTCTTTGTCCGGACTCTGGGCATTTTCTCTCTAACCTCACCCTTCATCTCTCTGATTAACCCACTTTGCTTCCTAACCCCCCTGGCTAACCCTCCATTCTTCCTTGGGGCACAAGACAATGTCTGGGGTAAGGTAGAGGGGTGGGAAAAGGTGGAAGGGTGGTTGGGAGTCCCTCCTGGGGACTCAGGTTTCTGGGAGGGCTGTTGTGTTTCTGTATTACCTTTTACCTTGTATATTTCTGTATATAACCGTATATACTATAAATATCTGCTTGTATATTACTGCTAAGCTGTAAATATAAGCTTCATTCAAATTTCTAGAGCTGGCTGAGCCTAGTCTGGGTGATTTCCAAAGTGTGGCGGGGGGGGGAACACATAAACCATCACAAATCCACAATCACCTTAAGGAGCGTTGCAGTTGCGAACAGTGCCACAGTTATTTAAACATTAAACCAATAAAGCTTTAGTTCAGTCAAGGTCCTCCTCCAACCCTACATCTAAGCAGCCTTTTGCAGGTGTTTTATTAGCTAAAACCCCAGAAACTTCTTCTCTTGTGATCCATTATGTGATTATGTGATTGTATAGAATAGCACCTTCATCTCTTGCCGAAAAATGTGTATTGGAAGTTGCCAGAGAACTGGATTAACTCACTCTCTCAAAGTCTAGGAAGAAATGTAATTCAATGCTTGTGTTGTCATCACACCTTTTCAACCAGAAGCCAGCCAAAACCTATTTGTTCTTCTTTTTAGGGGTTCTGAATTGCCATTAATGTAACTTAGGACATGCTGAACATGGTGGGAATTTCTCTATCAAATCCAGTGGATTTTTATGTGGCTCTTCTGGAAACTGCCATTAAATAAAGCAGGTATTTCTTAAATCATGATATAGTATGCTAACTTTTCTCCATTTCATATAGCATGCCATATAAAGTACTTAGAAAACACTTCCCAAGTTACAACAATTCCCAAATCTTTACAAAATGTCAAGTGTGTTCAATTCCTCCTTGTGTGACTGCAAGCAGTTATGATGCTGTTTAGACAGCTGCTTTGGTAGAAAATGCCTGTAGTTTTTGCTTGATTCACTAGAGCAAGGGTACCCATGGCTGTGCAATTTGTGGATTCAGGTTTATCTCAGGCTTTTTTAAAGATGTTCTATGATTCAAAATCCCTCTAAGAATGAGACTTTAACTAGGGAGTGACATTTTTATCTAATTTGGTTTAGAAACCTATGCTTGAAACTTCGGAATTTCAACCCCCTTATAGAAATACTTAACTGCACAGAGGGATAAAGCTGGTACCTAAATGAATTCTTGTAAACAAAGGGCTGGATATTTTGCAAGTACAACTTAGCATGTTTCAGCTAAGAGCTAAATAATCATACTGACTTTACAACATCTAAAAATGTGGCCAGACATTCTTTTGGCTAGTCAATATGCTATTTCAACAGCTTGGTATTTTATTATTTCCTTCTTGCTTGATATTTAGAGCCATCTCTTCTCTATCAGTGTCACTAAATGTACCATTTGGAAGCACATAATAGTCAAAACATGACATAAAGGAGAGCTTTTCTCTATGCCTGCGCTGGTGACGTAGATATCTTCTTCCAAGAGGATGTTTACCAAGCCAAGCTATGCTCACTGTTGAATGGCTGAAGTTCATATTACAGCTGACTTGTCTGTTTGGTATTTCAGTGTGAATGTGAAACTCACCAAGCCTGCAATCCTTCAAATCCAACTCATCCCTGCTCAGCAAACACAGCACGACGACAACATTTGTGGAGTTACAGCTTTCGGTGCAATGTCCATCACAGAAGCTTTCTCTATCCTTTACAAAGCCAGCTGAAATTTCCTGTTTTTCCAGTTCCCTCTTATTTATGTTCTCTCCTCGATACTTGTGTACCTCTCAGTACTTTGAAAGAGGCAGACTGGTGCCGTATAAATCCCTGACTTGCTTCATACAGGAGAAGCCTAGAGGGTACTTGCAACTCCTCTGGTGAGAGAGCTGGCAAGGCTTGGGGGTGGCAGCAAAGACCTTTAGAGAAATTGTTATAATCAAACTTAACAACAGGCAGCGACCAACATTTTAAAAGGCAGCTGGTGCCAAAGGAATGACCCTAAACCACTAACACACTCTTGAAAATACCTTCGGGCAATCAGTGACATCTTTAAACACCTAAATGCTTTTGATAATCTGGAACCCAGCAATTAGATCCCTCCACTGCCAAGTCTCTGCAAATGGGGAAAGTGACAACAACATGCACATGCAGCCAAATGCAACATCGAAACTGTTGCTGTAAGGCTGACATTCACGTCTTATCACGAACACTGAGGTACGATATTCACAGGCTATGCTGTCTACCAGACAGGCTGGGAGAGCTGGGTCTGCTCATCCTGGAGAAGAGAAGGCTCTGGGAAGACCTTATAGCAGCATTCTACAGGAAAGCTGGAGAGGGACTTACTGTAAAGCCATGTGATGATAGAACAAGGGGAAATAATTTTAAACTGGAGCAGAGTAGATTTAGATTAGACATTAGGAAGTTCTTTACAATGAGGGTGGGGAGATACTAGAATGGGATGCTCACAGAAGTTGTGGACACTTCACCCCTGGAAGTGTTTCAGACCAGGCTGGATGAAGCTTCGAGCAACCTGGTGTAGTGGGAGGTGTCCCTGCCTATGGTAGACTGTTTAGAACTAGATGATCTTTAAGACTCCTTCCAACTCTGGCCATCCTATGATTCTGTGAATCCATTATCTGGTTCTATGTATCTGATCATCCTTGCATACTACAAAAATAACTGCAATCAATTCTGTTTCTATGTGAAATGAGGGTCTTTGTGAAGCTCCAGGCATTATTTGCCACAGGCAAAATTTTCATTCACTTCAAGAGTTCAGAGGGTACTGTTTGCTTAATTTATGAAAGCATTTGTTCCAGTTTCAAAACACAGCAAATCTCATCATTGTGAAACACGCCTAGTCAGTTACACGTCTGGGTACCACCAACAATCAGGATGGCAGGCTGTTCTGAAGCCCTGTTTTATGGGAACAATCATAGTGCAGAAAATTGTTTC
Source organism: Tricholaema leucomelas (assembly GCA_013400475.1). NCBI lineage: Eukaryota > Metazoa > Chordata > Aves > Piciformes > Lybiidae > Tricholaema lacrymosa > Tricholaema leucomelas. Next base: position 148,004 of record WAAF01017528.1, on the reverse strand, counting down.
CTTTAGCAGACAAGCTTTGCAACTCAAGGGATCTAAACAGGTTCTCCACTCCAAAAATTAAAGACAAAGCCTAAAAACAATCATTACGAGGTCAGACAAGCAAGTGTTACACCCAGTTAGAAATCAGGGCTGATCTCCACTTTAATTTGATTTCACTCTCTAAAGTAGCAGCACAAAACTCTCCTCTTACAGGGAGCTAAATACCAGCTATTCCTGAAGCATTATGAGAGGGTAGGAAAGGTTTCAGGAGCACTTTCTCCTCTGGACCTCTATATTTATTTAATCAGGATCAGGCAAAAAAACATCATTAGCACTTGCTCAGCTCTAAAGTCCTGGGTACAGCCTGCCCACTGGCATTTCATGACTCCTGAGGGGGATGACTCTCTGTTGAAGAACAGTGCCAGCCTCCTCCTATTCCCCGGTTCCTGCTGGCACCCTGAGGCAAGCATCTGGGAGTGTGTGCTGCCCCTCTCTGAAGCAGGTGCAAAGAATGGTAGTCAGTGTGTTCACTCCCCATGAGCCTGCTGCAGGCAGACAGAGAAGCCTGGAAATCCCTCCAGTAACCCTCCCCAGGGATGAATGAGAATTTAGCCAAGTGCACTTAAGACCAAATTGTTGTAGAAAGGGGACACATACACTTGTTAAATCCGTCTGCAACATTCCCTCCCATCCTCCCCTTGCTGTGGACCGATCTGGATTTCTAAAGAGTATAATTATATCTTGCACAATGATTATGAGCTTTGGGAGCTCTCAGAGAAAATTTCCTCACTGCACATGTGGCCATTGGCTGATATACCCAACACATATCACTCAATTTTATTTAGTTAGTTAGTTTTAAACTCTGCATTTTGCTGGGAGAGAGCCCAAAGAGAAAGGCCAGACACCCAAGCTCAAGAGGGCCATGTTCTGCACTAAGCTGATGTGTCCTGAAGGCCAAAGAAAGAGCTCTCAATCCTTTGTCTGCTTCCAACAGTGGGACATCCAATCTATTTGTACATCATCACCAGACCCTTCACTGAGAATGTACTGACACGTTCTTGATTTGCCCCTCCTCATTTATATTTTCCCTTAAAAGACATACAAAATAAAATCGCAGAACTGTTAAGGTTGGAGAAATCCTTCAGGATCACCAAGTCCAACCATCAAACAGATTTTGTCTTCCCTAAAGCAGATGCTTAGAATTCACTGTATGCCCATGCACTGACATCAAGGTTTACAATCCCTGCCAAGTTACCTACTAACCTAAAAAAAAACCCACCACTGCCTGGCAAAATGCTAGCAGCAAAATTTACTGCAATAGACTATCCTCCTTTTTAAATGGATCACTGGTTGGCTGGACATCACCTCTGTCAGTGGGAGATGCCTTTGTGCTGAGTACCATCAATGTTTTTACTACAAACATCTTTCCCGAACGAGACAATACATCGTCCACTCATGTGAAAATGGCACCACTATATATATCACAAATGATGCAGCCAGTTGAGAAGAGAAGAAATTATTTCACCTGCATGCTGTGAAAAATTCAAGGCACCTGCACCTGGTAAAATGGAATGTATGTAAGAATAGCGTCAGTCAGATTGTATGCCTGAGGGTAATGGACATCATCCTTTTTGCCATCCCAGGCACTGTCCTTTCCATCTCTAAAGGGCCTCCAAAGATGAAAATGAACTTGACAATCATTCTGCCGGGCAAACTGTTCCTGATTCTTCCAGTCACTTTGTAATTCACTGCAGATGGTGAGAGTGAGATGTTTACTGGCTGGCAGGTAATGAGCCTCGTTGTAGATAATAGTGATGGACGGGTAATCTTGCCTGCTGACAAGGAGGCAACTCAACATGGGCACATGGCATTCATCCATGACTTCATGCAAAAGGATGGCTGTGACAATGTACACAGGTTATAAACTACCCTCTGTTAATGTCAGCATGCAGCTCTACTTAAGCCTTTCCAGTTCACATTTAAGTAGCATAGAATTGATCCTGATTGTCCATGAAAGTAGAACAGTCTTATTTGTGACCTTATGTTTACTCTTCTGTAAGAAGAAGCTTGATCTGTTTAAGCATCTAGATATTCCTTCTTCACAGGTGATGTCATTCATCACAGCTGTCAATGCTTCTCTAGAAGAGAAGAGGAAACTTCTGCCATAGTATAAAACTCTGTGGAAGAACTATGAACATCTTTGCCAAAAGAAGAAACAGCTTTTTAAAATTATTGATTTGGTTTGGTCTGGTTTGGTTCATTTTGCTTTGTTTTGTTTTATTTTGTTTTATTTTTATTTTATTTTATTTTTCCTCTGAGTTTGTATACACTTTGTGCAAGGCACACAGACAATAAATTTATAGTCAGAATAACCATCAACCATCCCCACCCCCCTATAAAGGAACTCATCATTAAGAGACTGTCCTATTTTTTTTTTTTTTCAGACATAAGGGTAGTGGATTTGGACAAGCTCAGCCATTTGATGAGATATACTTAAGCAGCTGTTTCAGAGGGAAAATCAGAGTAATTCAGAAACGCAGCAGAAAATAACAGAAAAGCTCTAACTACATTTCTCCTCATACTTTATGAAGCAAAACTGAAAAAATCATAGACTCAACCAGAATATATAAACCTATTGAAGAAAAGGGGAATGGATAAAATCACTAAACTATGCCTTTAAAAATACGATTTGTTCATATATAGGTATGTAAACACACACACAGTTAAACATGGATATTGTTATTCTACAGACAGACAACAGATAGTTTTAGTTTTCCTGTTCTGAATCAAACATCCTTTCTCTCCATCCCTGGTGAAATCTGATCATTTGTACCATGCCCAGGCTTCAAGACTTGATAAATGATCCCAACGCTATGAAAGTTTCATCCCAAACCTGTCTCTTCACAGATTCATTCCAGATATTCTTTCTACTTTAAAGACTCATGTGATCATCTCTTTGATCCTTTCTCCCTCAGCTCTATTATGGGCACCATCTCTTCAGGGCCTGCAGCTTATGAAAAGACCACCATGTTTTGATATGCCTTTGATGCTGTCTTCCAATATATCTTTGATTTTTAAGTTCTGTTCAATTCTTTCACCATTAACCTTGATTTCAGTTAGGAATTAATAGATCTATAGTCTTACTGGAAGGCCACTTTAGAAATTCTGCTTTCTCTGGCACTACTTTGCCTCTCCAAGCCAGAAAGGCACGTGGAACAGTACAAAAACCTGACTACTAAAATTTAAACTACAAATAAGCTAATACCTTTCTTGAGTTTTGAACTGAATTGTTAAGCTGACAGCAAATTAAGTGGTTCTGCAGGATGATAACGACCCACACAGACCTTCTATATGGACAATGGTACCAATGGATGACTCCTCAGTAAGAGGGTGGTCTCATTCCTGTGCTTGAAGACTACGTCTCCCCAACATGCAACATTTGCATTCCCCCTTCTTTTGACATTCAGCGAAGTGGCTGAAGCTGAAAAGGCCAAAGGAACTGTACTGGTTGAAGTAAATGAAACATAACGCAGCAAAACGCTTACTCAAGAGGAGAACCTGGCACTGTCTTTCAGGTAGGTATTTTCACTTTTTACCTTATGATATTTGAGATTTATTCCACCTCCTCAGGCACCACCAAGTATGACTGAAGATGCATCTTTGCTGGTATAAAGAGACAGATGAAGGCTAAAACCAGGTCAGCCATACAAACACATACACTCCCCACAGGTATATTTATACACCCTATGTATTATGTATTTATACACCCTAACTATGTTCAGGTGACATTTAGATACATTTCAAGGTCTTGAAAAGAAAACCAAGTTCCATCTACGGAAGCTGTATCTCTATGTGCCTTTCCTTTTAATTATGGAATATCCTGCTTTCCCCCCTGACACTCTTTAATTTCTACTTTATTTAGAGGAACAGCTCAGAAGACCTTATCTGTGTAGACATGGTTTAATGGCCATGGTGGTGTTAGGCTGGTGGTTGGACTCGATGATCTAAGAAGTCTTTTCCAGCTGAAACAATTCCATCATTCTATGGTTGCCTCTGTTTACTTAAACAGAACAGCTCCTGATGGAGATGAACACAGCAAATGGCATGTGCACGCCCGTCCTTTTCAGTATCTGCATAGGGCCATCGCTGCAGTCTGTTGCCTTTGCTAAGACACTGCCAGCACAGTTCAAGGGTTCTTTCCCAAGAGCACTCATAATGCTACCACAATTCTCATTCTGGGCTAACACTCTAACACCTAACCCTTGAGACGCTCAGAGCTTCTCAGAAGACACCGCGATGAGAGACTCCAAATGCAGCTCATCAGACACGTGCCCTTTCCAATGATCCTTCCTATCACTCATCGCACTCACTCTCTGAAACATCTTGGGCAGAGAAGCGCAGGCTGGGTGATACACGACCTGCTCACAGCACTTCTTACCCTTCACCGCTCAAGTGCACAGTCTGATGTCATAGCTTGAGAGTCCCGCTTGGGGCTTCCTGCACAGCCCCGTGGCCAGGCGCCCTTCCTACGGTATCACAGCTATCCCAGAATCTTAGTCCTGCTGGAAAACATTCAGCACTGAGAGGACCCATCTTTATGCTGATAACACTAAAATATAAAATAATGCCAACAGCTGGTGCTACAAATGGCTTTTAAAAGCGATGTTCATTCACTAAAATTCCTCTTGCTACTTTTGACATGAAACACGCAGTCTCTAATTATTCTGATCAAGACGGTGAAATACAAAAACAAACTTTAATTGTGTTTAACAGATATTTAATCAGGACTCACTGAACTACAGATTAAAGCTGAAATTCATAAACCATAATTACCCAATTGTCGCAAGCTTTTTGGTCCACATTCTGCTTCCGTCTGGGCGTCTGGCACTTTGCCCCGAATTTCTTTTAGTGTCTTCTCAGTTTCATTGCTGTTCATGTTTTCCAGCAGAGATTTAGCACAGATTATAAAATATCTCTTCTTGGCAATTTCATTAGTTTTTGGTGGGTTTTTTTTCTCTCCTTACAGAGATTATCTCTCACCTATTCCCCATCCTGGGGCTGAATGAACAGGTGTACAGCTTGGGGTATTTCTTTCCACAAGCTACCTTTTTCTCCCACCAGGATCTACGGTATTCACCTATATTGCTCAAGTTCTGATTGCCTGACCAAAGCACCATCCGGATATTGCTTTGAGTATGCCATCCAACATACCTAACATGAATTATTCCTTCCTTTCTCCAGGGATAGAAGTGAGTGCAATATGGTTTTTCCTGTCAAGAGAACTGACAGCCAGAGGGTTTCCTGGTTTGGTAGGGGCTTTTTTAATGTGCTTGACATTCTGATTTATATTTAAGAAGACATGATGGAAGAACACTTCCCATGGGAAGCAGAGAGCGGTGAGCTATACGCTAACCACCATTTCCTCAGGGAATTAACTGCACAAGCTTGGACTACCTCCTGAGAAAGTTACAGATTGTCCTTTAGCACAGAGAGCCTGATTATGCCAGGGAAGCATGGCTGGGGACAGCAGTTTTATGGAGACCTCCATACATTGTGGGCAGATTCTGTGAGTACTGTGAAGGACAGGATTTAACAGATATGAGAAAGTGGCTATCACACCCAGTATTTTCACAGTGATCCATGCTCCCAAGTATTCACAATCCAGTGTTCTCTGCTAGGCAGAGTTCCCTAAGTCCCAAACTCTTTATGCCTACCTACAGTAGATTGTTCTGTGGTGGAAAAAACACAAACCTCAAAGGTGAAAGCACTGTCCATTAGGATGAGACAGAGAATACAGACGAGATTAGAAAACAGTACTCCAAGAGGCTTTGTGAGACCATATCTTTTGCTCCACAAAGATGTCTAAACCATAGATCAAGTGCCTTTGACGTAACTTTCCTTTTTAGTTCACTGTGGATTTCCAGCCTTTGGGGAGGAGCAAGTGAAAGAAATGCTATTCCAAAATGTCAGAGAACTGACAGCCAGAAGGTAAATCTAGGGATACAGAAGCTGGGTTTTCCTGACACTGCACAGCATTAGAGGTGGGTCCTGCTGGGAACGCATGGCAGTCTTACTTGCTTGCATAAGTGATCTTCCCACAGAAGTGCTCATGTTGCCTTGAAAAATCAAGATGGCTCCTGTGAGAAGAAGGTCTCTTGAAAAATCGTCCTTCAAAGTTTCTACTGCAGGACCCTCCTCACCAAGAATCATTCCCAAGACTTCACAAGGATGTGGCCTTTCAGACACAGATTACTAAACCGCAAGCCAATCTGAAGCACAGCAAGGGGACTTCACTAGTGGAACAGAGAACTGGGTTCCTGTGCTGGCATCAGGCCCACACACCCATCCCACTAAATTTGGGGGAAAACCACAGAAGTGCTGTCAGCTTTAATTCCTCTTGAATTCAGAGCATGAGACAGAAGATGACACTGGAAGAATGGGATCTCATAAAAAAAGAGTGATCTTGATTTAAAAATGGGACAGCCAACCATGAGTATCTGCTACTGCTTTTTCTCTTAAGAAATGGACTCTTCTTGAAGAGCTCAGAATCTGGGTGAACATAAATGGAACTGCTTCAGTTCTGGCAGAGGAATTTGTTTTTCACAGTCATTCACAAAGCTCAAATGATTTACTTTATTGTCCTGAAAAAAAGGTATGAGGATACAAACTAAATCTTTACCTATTCCCTTGGACCTCTTCTCAGCTAACATGCAAAACTTAGACACATTTTGTTTCTGCATATTTCAGACTTTTCATCATCAAAACCAGTATTTCACACATTTATTTCTATTCCCATCACTTTGCCCTATCTCTACTTCTGATTCTACAGAACAGCCAGGCAGTCCTATTAACCACTGAACCAGTCACATAACGTCCTTTTCAGACAGATGCTTTAGAACAAGTCATAAACAAGCAGCAGAGAACCACCTTGGCTAAAAACTACCTTTTTATTTGTTTGCACTTGAAACCTTCTTTTCAGGTTTCATGACTTAGCTGACTTGAAGGTCTCTGCAAAACTCCTTTCCTTGCATTTCACAGCAGTCAAGATACCAGCCTGGGAAGAGGGAGAAACGGGAAGAAATATGCTATTTCTTCTGTTTCCCTGCTTTTTCTCTTACATATAGTGACATTTGACTCTTTCTGTCAGCCACAGAGTCTGATGTCCAGTCATGGTCAGATCTTTGCATCCTATGCAGGAGCCTGATGGAAACACATGCTGTAGGATGGTGGACAGCTTGCCACACAAGGCAAGCCTGATTTTTCATGAACAAATTGCTTTCCAGTTTGGCACAATTATTTGTCCAAGGGTTTGAAGCTCCGTATTTAAACCGCGATAAAGAAATTGCTATCCAGTGTTAGTGTCATTATTCATTCAGATTGTTCCTCTGAAAACAGCCTACAGCCTTTGAGAGGCAAAATGTATCGTTTTAATGTAGTCAAGGTCCCTGCTTGCTGCACTGGCAAATCTATTTAGCAGATTCTTCTTGGTATAATCTGTCCCTAGACCTGAAGAAGCTCAGTGATTTTAAGTGTTTTAAGCTAATGATAATGGTTAGTGTTGAGAACAGATGTACCTGGCTGTGGTGTGATCTATTCTATTAGGCTGTTAGGAGCTGTGTATTCATATTGACTTACCATTTATGTCTGTTTTCAAGGTGTGATGGCTGCATGGGGTGCAGTCTGTTTTTTTCCCCTGACACGTCTGCGTTTCTGGATACGTGGTGACTGCACAGAGAGAGGGATGTAGAACATCTGCACGTTTGTTTTCATGCCTCCCCAAGATTTTGTACGTCCGTCTTACAGAACTACAGAATGCTTTGGGTTGGAAAAGACCTTAAAGACGACCTACTTCCAACCCCCTGCCACGGGCAGGGACACCTCCTGCTAGATCAGGTTGCTCAAGGCCCCATGCAACCTGGCTGTCCACCAGCAAGGTGGACCAAGAGCAAGATTATGGGAAGCAGTAATGCATACCTGTGTTCATACTAGACCATAACCCAGGAAACAGTTGCATGGATCAGAGAGTTTTATGCCTGTGCTAGGTAATTTAGAAGTTTACTTCTGCTGGTGTGAAGACTTTGTGCATGCAACTAGTGGAAACTGGTTTACTATTCTTCTCTATTCATTGCACAACAGGGTGTAAAACTCTTCAGTCATATCAATAAATGGTGCTTCATTTCCCTTCAGCACAATGAAGTGAAATTTCCACTGACATGGATTTCCTGATCATATTGCAGGTTTAGTCTTGCTGTTCACAAACATCTGCTATTGCCACCCTCTGGGGACAATATGCTATTTGGTATCTTACAGACTCAGTCCTCCCAACATAGAAGCGAATCCTTCCTACTTACATGGACTACACCACTGAGATCCTGCCAGTAGGAGTAAGAGAATTAAGCACTCGCAGAACAAATGCAACCTTACTGGTCCCTGTTACTGCAGTGCAGCAGGAGACATGCCTACTGAAAATAAATCTCATGCATGCAACTCCATCACTATGACAGTTCAAAAACCAGATGCAGATGAAAAAACACGTGGAGCTCTATCAGAGACACCATCTCCATCCTGACTAAATGAATGGAACTTAAAAAGGGAAGATCCAACAACATTAAAATCCAAGATCATTTAAACAACTACAACCATGGACAAGATGAGAGATAGACAAAACCAAGATAAGACACTAGATCTCAGCAAAGACATGTAAATTACCATCCCATCTGGAAAGATCAAGTGAAGGTGTCACAGTGCAGCTCTGGGTCAGCGTTATCATCAATTCAAGCTGAGTATGGAACTCAGGTCTTACACTAAAAGGCAGCACAGTGACGTGTTGAAATGCTAGAGACAAGAGATTAAAAGGTTACATTCAGGAGTCTCTTTTCCCCTGATGGTTTGGCCAACTAGACAAAAGGAAAAGTCCATTAAATGAGAGGCACTATATGCTTAACTCTATAGCTTCAGGCTATCCATTAAAGAATAACACCAGTATTGTGAATTTAATTTTCACTTCAATACAAAATACAGTTTAGATGTAACTCATACACATTCTCTCCATTCCCTGATTATGTTCTGGGCACTTTGTGTGAAAACACTATAGGTTACATGCCTAAGATATTGCGTTAAAAGAGGATAATGGCGCTGTGAAGGGGGAAAAAAAAAGACATTATATGAAGATACTCTCTCTCTTTTTTTTCTCCTGTATCCCATTTCCTTCCTAGTCCATCTACCACAGAAGTCATTGTGTCCTCCTTAACCTCTCAGAACATGTGCTAGAAAAACCTTTACCTTTTCCCAAATCCTTGTTTCCCCCATCAGACTTAATACAGCTGCACAGGGTAGAAGTCCTGGTGTCTGACATTCAGTTAGAATCCCAAAGAGTGCAAACATCAAGTGCATTAAGATTTCCTCCCTGGTACTCAAAGGAAATGAAGGCTGTTCACCCACTCCTAGGAGACTGGTCTGTATCTAAAGCTAGGATGTATCTCTGTTTCTGGAGTTAGTACCATTTCCCTCTTACGTTTTACACTCCATCTACTACGGTGCCAGAGAAGAAATCATCTTTGCTGGAAATCATGTTGGTAGAATTGGGTATTGATCAATAAAGGAACAATTTAAGTGGCAGTAATTTGGGATCTTACACACTGGTACATGATACTGTACTAGCTATGCTTGTCTTAATATTTTTAAGTCAGGTTTCTCAGCTATGATGTTGAGAAATTTGTATGGCTTTGGTTTTAAATGCAAACTGCTGTTGATAGAATTTAAACTAAAGTTCATGGTGCAAAATACAATATGGAGAGCTCTAAAAATCACAGAATCATAGAATCAGTGCAGGTTGGAAGGGACCACAAGGATCATCTAGTTCCAACCCCCCTGCCGTGCCCAGGAACACCCTACCCTAGAGCAGGCTGGCCACAGCCTCATCCAGCCTGGCCTTAAACACTTCCAGGGATGGGGCCTCAACCACCTCCCTGGGCAACCCATTCCAGGCTCTCACCACTCTCATGCTCAACAACTTCCTCCTCATGTCCAGTCTGAATCTCCCCATCTCCAGCTTCACTCCATCCCCCCTAGTCCTGTCACTCCCTGATAGCCTAAAAAGTCCCTCCCAGCTTTTTTGTAGCCCCCTTCAGATACTGGAAGGCCATAAGAAGGTCATCTTGGAGCCTTCTCTTCTCCAGACTGAACAGCCCCAACTCTTTCAGTCTGTCCTCATAGCAGAGCTGCTCCAGCCCTCTGATCATCCTTGTGGTCCTTCTATGGACACGCTCCAGCACATCCACATCCTTCTTGTCATAGGGGCTCCAGAACTGGATGCAGTACTCCAGGTGGGGTCTCAGCAGAGTGGAGTAGAGGGGGAGAATCACCTCCTTTGACCTGCTGGCCACACTTCTAATGCAGCCCGGGATCTGTTTGGCCCTGCGAGCTGCAAATGCATGCTCACCTTACATCACTCCAGTGATCCCACTCATCTCCCATTTGTTATCATTAGGTATATGTGTTCTAGACTGTGGTACTGTGCAAGAGGCAGCCTGGACTCAGCTAATAGTGCTTTTTAAAACTTTAAGTAGTAAGTGCAACAAGAAGTATCATTTGAAAATTGTGGCTGACATCCTGTCAGGCTGTGCTGCTATCCAAAGAGATCTGGACGGGCTGGAGAGCTGAGTGAAGGTTAACCATATGAAGTTCAATAAGGACAAGTGCAGGGTCCTCCATTTGGGGAAGAATAACAACACGCACCAGTAGAGGTTGGAGGCTGCCCTGCTGGAAAGCAGCTCTGTAGAGAAAGACCTTGGAGTGCTGGTGGACAGCAAGTTCTGCATGGGATAGCAATGTGCCCTTGTGGCCAAGAGAACCAATGGATTCCTGGGGTGCATCAAGAAAAATGTGTTCAGGAGGTCTAGGGAAGGTCTTCTCCCCCTATACTCTACCCTAGTGAGACCACACCTGGAATACTGTGTCCAGTTTTGAGCCCCCCAGTTCAAGAGAGACAGGGACCTGCTGCAAAGAGTCCAGTGGAGAGCCATGGGGATGAGTGGGGGACTTGAGCATCTCCTCTGTGAGGAGAGACTGAGAGCCTTGGGCTGTTTAGTCTGGAAAAGAGAAGACTGAGTGAAGATCTGATCAATGTCTATGAATATCTGAGGGGTGGGTGCCAAGTGGATGGGGCCAATCTCTTTTCAGTGGCCAGCGGCAATAAGACAAGGAGCAACAGCTACAAATTGGAACATAGAAGGTTTCACTTCAGCACGAGGAGATATTTCTTTTCTGTGAGGGCAACAGAGCCCTGGAACAGGCTGCTCAGAGAGGTTGTGGAGACTCCTTCTCTGGAAACTTTCAAAATCTGCCTGGATGCATTCCTGTGTGAACTGCCCGAGGGGATCCTGCCTTGGAAGGGACACTGGACTCGATGACCTCTGGAAGTGCCTTCCAAACTCTAAAGTTCTGTGATTCTGTGATCATCGGGATGCTTGCTTTTCTCTCTGATGTAGGTATCAGAAGCCACTGTGAAGGACAGGGTGTATGGCTAAGGGCACAGAGTTGACAGCCAGCAGTAGCAGCACAACTCAGCATGAATCATGCTCTCCTTCACACAGCCAGTGAAGTGGTGGTCTCTGGTCTATGTCCACTTCCTCCACCGCTGCAGCATCTGATACTTCACAGGCATGGTGGGACCAGCACTGGGTGAGGGTAAGCATGGGGGCATTTTAGTAGCTAAGGAGAACTTCTACCCCAAATTCTCTAATGTGATAGAGGGAAATTGCATCTTACAGCTTTCTTTAAATGCCATTAGGCGTGAGTTCTCACCAGGAGGCAATGAGGCCAGAACTGCTCTGACACTGACAGGGGCAAGTGGCAAAGCTGGCATCACAGTCTGCTGAACTGGGACCTGGTCAAGAACAATGAATAAACACTGCATGGCATATAAGGTGTATCCCAGTTCCTAAGATGCCCAAACATCTGCCTTTTCCCCTTTGGAAAGTACTTGTGCCAGCTACCACACTGACTGCAACTCCTGGCTCTCAACTGAACTGAAAGAAAGTGACACCAGAGAAGGGTGCAGGGGCCCAGGGAACACGGGGATACATCTGCAGTGTAGGACGGGAAGGACGATGCCATTCCCTTAAGCAAATGATAATCATTTCTGTAAGCAGAAAGGAAATGGAAAGATGGCAAAAACCTGTTTTGACATGACACAGAGAGGAAAGCATTCGTTAATTTCTACCAGCGGTCTTTACTCTTGTAGCAATCTTTATAAACTGACCAGACGTATCACTTACAATTTGCTTGTCATCCCTGCACTTCTGAAGAATCCTCTCATGAGGGAGGGGAAAATGCTCTAATTATTAAAAACAACCCCAGGCTGTGCCTTCAGGTTTTGGTCTGAATCCAGAACCAGCAACAGAAATCTCTTAAGAGAAACCTTTGAACAGAAGGCAGCAAGGACTTCTCAGGGAAAAGCTACAGGATCAGGACGCACATTCCCAGTAAAAATTGGCCTTCCCTGTTGTCCCCCCGTGCCCCTCAATCTCATTATTCCCAAAAGACACAAAGAAAACACAAGATTGTTGGGTTTCCTACAAGAAGATTTGGCAGGTTTTTCACATTTGTTTAGAGTGTAAGATATAATTTGAGTTTGAGGCTTGCTTCTCTTTCAGTGAGAAGAATGTGCTGTTTGTTTTCTGAATAAGTATTTGTTATTAGTGGATCAGACATGGATAAGGTATATTATTACAACCATGTTTGTTAGGTATGATTTACATTGTTTGCTGCATATCATCTTAGGCTGTCTTTAATTTTCTTATACTTTAGGAGGGTGTTTTTTTTTTTTGCTTGGTTTTATGCATTTAGTCACAGTTGGTTGTGTTTTGAACTTTGAAAAAAAAATTAATACAAAGGAAATTAAAAAAAAAAAGAAAAAAGAAAATATTTTCAAAATGATGTGGAAATCAAATCTATCCCTCAGTAATTTGATTTGTAGGAAATGGAGAGCAAAGCATTACAAAGCATTACAAACAGAATGCCTTGAAGTGCATCATAATTACTTACATGTGCAAATATGTTGTCTAGGTTTAGACATTCAGTTAATAATAGTCATAATAATTCTATGCCCTTACACAAGAGCCCTTCATCTAAGCTTCTCCAGGTTTGTGTAAGCAACCATTAACTAATGCTTGAGCATCACTGAGTATTTTGCTGCTCATACAGATGGAGAAGTAAGGGCAAGAGCCCTCCCAATTACTATTTGGTGTCAAGATAGGAGTGAACTTCAGATGACTTGTTTTCTGACTACAAGTGGATCATGGATGCAGAAGTTTGAAGCTGATCCTCTATTTCTACAACTTAATGGCTCTATAAGAATGAAGGAGTGCAGCAAATGTGCATCTTAGACTTTCTGTTCCATAAACTGTAAAAGCTGAGAGCTGACACAAACCAGACAAATAGAAAATCTCTGGAGGGACTCTGGTATATGCAAAAATATACCAATGTTTTGCATCAGAGCATAAAGACTTACAAATCTGCCTTGTCTGGAACTCTTTACCATTGCGAATGGCTCTTATTTGAGGCTCCACAAACAGTTTGCAGATCATGCATGCTTTGTGGAAATCTGGGTGCAATGTTAAAGGAACCTGAAAAAAGGTACTCTATAAAGCTCAGTTACTACAGGAAGTCCCAAGTGCTAACTTCATGCTTAGAGTTTATTCTCACATGCATCTCCTAAGTTTCAAGGACCTGAAACTCACAACAAAATTCTGGGCATTGGAACAGGTTGCCCAGAGAGGTGTCATGGATGTGGTGCTTACAAATGTAGTTTAGTGATAGTGGCTTAGCAGTAGTGGTGGGATTGCGAGCTCTAGGTGAGCAGTTGGACTTGATGACCTGAAAGATCTCCTCCCTCAACGGTGCCATGATTCAATGATTCTATATTATCCCAAACCTTTTCCACAGTTCCTGACAGGGAATCACAGAATCATAGAATGTTAAGATTTGGAAGGGACCTCTAGAAATCACTGAGTCCAAACCCCGCTGTCAAAGCAGGATCACCTAGGACAGGCCACACAGGGAACACATGCAGGTGGGTTTGGAATGTTTCCACACAAGGAGAGGCTACAGCCTGTCTGGACAGCCTGTTCCAGTGCTCCAACACCCTCACAGTAAAAAAGTTTCTCATGTCGAGTGGAACCCATTGTTTCTTGGCCTATTACTGGGCACCACCAAAAAGAGACTGGAACCTTCACCTTGACACCCACTCCTTAGATATTCATAGACATAAGATCTGCCTTCAGCCTTCTCAGGACTCAACAGGTCCAGTTCTTTCAGTTTGTCTTCACAGGAGAGATGTTCAAGTCCCTTAATAATCCTCTTAGCTCACTGCTGAACTCTTTCCAGCAGATCCCTGTCCCTCTTGAACTGGGGAACCCAAAACTGGGTACAGTATTCCAAGTGTGATCTCACCAGGTCAGAGTAGAGGGGGAGGAAGGAAATGCTGGGGTTTATACTCTTCTACTGCTTACTTCCATGCCACTTTCTAACTGTGTACCTGCACCTCTGTTGCTCTTTCTCCCAAGTCAAGTGAGAAACCCACAGTTTCTGCAGTTTAGGTCCTTTTTTCCCTTAATAGCCAAAACTCCATCCTTAATTTACTCGTACATATGTTTTTCATGCCTCACTAGATGGCCAAAACCCAAGACCACCAAATTATTATTGCTCTTTCATTTAGCCATGAAATAATGCTAATGCTTTAAACTGCCACCTGCTGAAATAGCAGTAACTGCAGCAGCTGACCCATGCAGGTATTCAACTGTCCATTTGAAGGATTTGACATCAACACATCCCATTTCTGTGCTCCATGTAGCTGTTACAAGAAAGCATTTCGCTATACATTTCCACTACCTGTTCTGCTTTACACTAATAAAAACACTGGGTATTAGTTATTTGTCTGCCTGACTGACAAAGCCAGGCATCAAAGCATCATTCTAGTGTCACATACTTCAACACTCTAATATTTCAGAACTTGTAAAGCAATCTCTTATGGCACTTTGTGGGCTGTGAGATCGCCCTGACAAACTGTGATAATGTTGGCAATCTCCGAATGGGTGTTCATTTGCAATCTTACTACAGAGGAATTGCTATGTTTCCAAATTCAAGGGCTTGACATAATCTGTCTCCACAAAGCTATCCAGGTCTGTCATAAGGCTGTCTGTGACCCAGGGATTTGATGGGGGTTAGTGTCTATCCCTAGTGCAACTTCATCATAAGCAGGTGAATTCCCTAGGGTATGACTTCCTCAGTTTGCTTTCTCTTTGTTTAAAATACCTCTTATTTGGTTTTGGGGGGGTTTATGTGGTTTGGTTTGGTTGGTTGGTTTGTTGTTGTTTTTTAAAGTATAAACAGCACCTACTAATAACATCTGAGTCAGGTAGGGGAGACTGCTCCTCCAAATACTGACCAGTTTCTTAGAGTTCATGCCAAACCCTCTGTTCCTCTCATCACACTAGAGGCTGAGTAACAATGGAAGTGTCAGGTCAAACTACAAAGCTATTGCCATCATCTCTTCCCTTCCGTATGCTCCCAGTACTGGCAGTCTCTGGGCTGCAGTCCACAGGATATCCACAATTATGGCCCAGATTGAGGGAGGGGTAGAAAAATGATGGTACACTGCCAAGTATGTCAGAACCTGAACTTGATCCATTTTAAAACTGAAGCTGGAGACTGTGGGATAGCACCGTGTTCTCTATAATCCATCCAAAGAGAGGAAAACAACTTACCATCTCAGGGAGAGAAGAAAAACCCACACCAACTTAGAGTTAGTGCAGACCTAACATAAATAACTATTTTCTATTTGCCTCTGAATCTTATCTTTGACTAAAGACACATGCTGCCTTGACACAGAAGGAAGATTTTTCAAATGCTGTAAGACTGTTAAGCAGCCCAAGAAAAAGTGAGACACAGAGAGAGAGAGAGAGGCAGGCTTCACCATATTTATGAGGGCCACAAAACTGCTACTTAGTAAAGTCATTTGAGTTTGAAATTACTTAGGAGTCCTTTAGAAGAGCTGGGAACATGGGGTGGAAACAGAAAAGTTCTAAGAGCATCCAGTTTTTCCAAAGTAAGTTGACTGCACAACAGCCTTTCCCTGCTATCCCTTAGGCAAATTTCGCAGCTTGATGGTTTCTTCCAGGTAACAAAAAGACCTTCCTCAAATCCTGCGCAAGGTGTGGGTGAAGCTCTGGGACCTGACCATGGTCAGGGCAAGAAGCTGATGCCAGGGCACAGGCACTCCACATCAGCGCAGCACTGGAGTGCAAGCTTAACTTTAAACACTGGCTTGGATATTCTGGTGAACTAATGCTGGGATCTACTGTTACTTCTAGGACATTTTTACAAAAGATGCTTGTCTTCCTTGGATTATTCCACCTAATCAAAACAAAGGTTGTTAAAGGTGCACAGTACATTTGTTTTAGCTCCATTTAAGTTATTTTTTACATTTCATTCTCCCTGGAAAAGGAAACTCAGCATTATCATCCAAACTCATGAATAAGCACCTAGATAACAGAATCATATCATAGAATAAACCAGGTTGGAAGAGACCTCCAAGATCATCCAGTCCAACCTAGCACCCAGCCCTTTCCAGTCAACTAGACCATGGCACTAAGTGCCTCATCCAGGCTTTTCTTGAAAAGCTTCAGGGATGGTGACTCCACCACCTCCCTGGGCAGCCCATTCCAATGCCAATCACTCTCTCTGTGGAGAACTTCCTCCTAACATCCAGCCTAGATGCTATGCTGCTGGAAAAACAACTTTCATTCCACATAAATTCCAAACTTGCATTCTGGCTTGAAATTACAGCGAACTTGCTGCTGCTTTTTCCAGGAGCAGCAATTATTCCTCATGTCTTTTTAATCCTTCAGAAAAGCATGTGCAGCTTTGGAAGCCTAAGGTAAATGTTTTGATGTGTGTATTATATCTAACTGAAGTCAGCAGGTTGTGTGGATATAAAAAAAAAAGAATTAAAAAAAAATGGTGAGAGGCCTGAAACACAGCCCTGTGAGGAGAGGCTGAGGGAGATGGGGGTGTGCAGCCTGGAGAAGAGGAGGCGCAGGGGTGATCTCATTGCTAGAGATCACCTCTACTGAGGTGATCACCAACTACCTGAAGGGAGGCTGTAGCCAGGTGGGGGTTGGTCTCTTCTCCCAGGCAAGCAGCAACAGAACGAGGGGACACAGTTCCAAATGGTGCTGGGGGAGGTCTAGGCTGGATGTTAGGAGGAAGTTCTTCCCAGAGAGAGTGATTGGCATTGGAATGGGCTGCCCAGGGAGGTGGTGGAGTCACCATCCCTGAAGCTTTTCAAGAAAAGCCTGGATGGGGCACTTAGTGCTATGGTCTAGTTGATTTGACAGGACTGGGTGCTAGGCTGAACTGGATGATCTTGGAGGTCTCTTCCAACCTGCTTGATTCTATGATTCTAAGATAGCACAATGATCCACAGGCTTCAAAATGTTAAACTGCTTCACTAATACAATGGGATCGTCTTGAACTCAGCAATGGAAACAGTATGTGCTTTTCCTTCCTAAAACTGTCTTCTTGTTTAGGTTAAGGCTGAGCTGTAGGAAGTTCATCACAGAAAGAGTGATTGCCCATTGAAATGGGCTGCCCAGGGAAGTGATGGAGTCATCATCCCTGAAGATGTTTAATAGGAGACTGGATGAGACACTTAGTGCCATGGTTTAGTTCATTAGAAGGTGTTAGGTGATAGGTCGGATTTGATGATCTCAAAGGTCTTTTCCAACATGGTTAATTGTGTGATTCTGTGAATCTAATTCTTGAGACCTAATGATCTTATTTTACAGTAGGCTGAGAACTGGTGACTAGACTTGTATACTACTTATTATTTGACTCTTTTTTACACAAATCTATTTTTAAAGAAGAAGCCAAAGGAAAAAGCTCTCCCTCTCAGCTAGTGGCCCTTCAGAAGCCATTTGCTAAATGCAGCTGAAATGTAATAATGTTTCTCCCTTTTCCTTTATATATTTTAGTATTTTTAATACTTGCAGTAAGTTCCTGTGCACTCAAAATGTAAAAAAAAAAATCCCAACAAACAACAAAGCAAGCAACCTATCACTAGATTGCTCTTGATAGGAGAAAAAGAATAAAGAAACATGTTAAATTTACCATAAACAAGGGGTTTCATACCATGACAGCAACTTCTAATGTAATTCATTTGTCATATGAATTACATCCCTGGGGATACCCCATAAAATTAATTAGGTCAGAGAGAGAAGCAAAACATATCAAAAACTTGTCAAAACTCCAAAAACCAGTAAGTTTTAAACTTAGCAGTATCAGTGATCTCACTGTAAAGTTTTTCCTTCCTCTCCCTCAATTCTTCTTTTCAGGAGATCAAGATGAACAGATTGAGAACCATCTTGGCTCACCAAGATCAAGGAAAACATACAGAGCTAACTAGGTTGGAAAAGACCACTCGAGAGAGTGATTTGCCATTGGAATGGGCTGCCCAGGGACATGCTGGAGTCGCTGTCCCTGGAGGTGTTCAAAACTGGCTGAAGCACTTAGTGCCATGGTCTAGTTGACTGGATAGGGCTGGGTGCTAGGTTGGACTAGATGATCTTGGAGGTCTCTTCCAGCCTGGTTGATTCTATGATTCTAAGATACAGAGCTAAGCACACAGAGTTTCTGAAATGGGAAATTATGCAAGCAGCTCTGTCCTTTCTAAACTATAAACTCTCTAGAAGAATCTGAAATACAATTTAGTAAAGACATTCATTGTGTCAATGTTGCCTTTAAGTACAAAGCTACAATTGCAAAATCTGAGCATGATACATTCATCACACAAGACAGAAAAGCCAAGGGGAGGAGGGCATGAGAAAACAATAAGAATTTTAGACAAATTTTAATACTGGCCAAACTCATTCTCAAATCAAAACTCTGAAGCTTTGCCTTCTTATTAGCTTCTCTGAAACTTAGGCAAAAAGTAATTTGTGTACTTTTCCCACACCACCCTGGCTTCAATTTGTGCAAGAAACAAGGCAGCTTTTTTCACTGCTCTCAACACAGCTCACTGAATTGGAATTGTTGACACACATGTATAAAATCCAATGCATTTTCTGATCCCATTCAGAGCACGTATCAAATTTTGCTCTTCCTGATGCCTACACCACCTTCCAGTGTAGACATAAGTAATAAAGGCAGAATGCAAAGGCAACAAAATGCAGGGGAGTAAATGAGTGGATGCTGCTTGATCATTAACAACATTAACAAACCTCACTAATGAATAACTCCATAGTACAAACTTTATCTGGATCATGTGAGTGCATGAGATCACAATTCTGCCAGCCCTTATATGTGCTAATGTCAGCAGTGGGGAACAAAAGATATCAGATAAGGCATGGAGCTAACTGGTAAAAGTCAAAACATCAAAATACATTTTTAAGACTGCATCAGAAGGATGAATTTTTAACGGATCTGTGCTTTGAGTTCTGAGGTGACAGAGTTCTCGATCTGGTAGAAAGTTCCCAATTTACTACATTGTCAAAATATAGCCTGAGGGGACAATCTGACTTACAGCATCTTTATGACTGGTGATGAAAGAACTTTGCTTGGCTCTTAGATCCCAAGTTTGGCTCAAGATAGAGCAGCAGAGAACAGAACATTTTTTATTTTATGCTGGGAGTTCACAGTGTTCCTCTTCAGCACAGAATGAGGTTTTTACTGTATAGAATTCTCACACACAGCTCGCTGATGAGTTAGAATTCACACCTTCAGATTTTGGGGATATACTTCGCACCCTTCATTGTTACTGCTACTAAAGATACAGATTATAGTATCCTCGTGTCACTGTAGCATCAGTAACAGAAATCTTTAGAAAATTCAGGAGAAAAACTGTCTTTTTCCAGGCCACAGCATGTCTTATTCAGCCTTGGCAAGGCTTCAGAGTCCAGTAACCACATTAATTGGACATTATATGGACAGCCAAGTATAGCTCTGTTACTGTGCAGTTTTTACTGTTCCTTGTCATGTCATTTCAAAACACATTTTGTGTTTTAACCAGTCATACATACATATGAAAGCATTGCACAACACTGGACAATGCTATGGATCCGCAGGAAATAATTGCTTGACAAATACGAAGCAATCCGCACAAATATAAATAGCCTGGCCCAAATCTGTTCTAAATTATGCTTATTCAAATCCATGCCAGCCAACTAGTACCACTAACAGAATAGAACAGATAAGAGTAAGCAAAAAAAATAAAATATGGCTCTACTGTACAGTTATCCATCAGCCAAAAACCTGCCAGCCTGCCAGCACATACATTCTCTCACTTTCCTAGCACGGATTTACAGGAAACAGGAACAATAAGAATATCTGGGATCTCTAGTCCACTCCTGCACTGGAGGACACTTATCCAAGAACACATGGACTTAAATATTTGTGTCAGGATCCTACATCACTTCTCTTTCAAGAAAGTTACTAACTTTTGTGGGTGGAGTCCAACATTTTAATGCCATATTATTAGCAAAGAGTGGCTGTTTCTGTAATGCACACATCACAGGAAGCATGTGTAGTAGTCCAAAGGTAGCACTTTAACTTAATTCCAAGTGATTTTTTTTTTCTGAATTCTAATGCTCTCAAAAGATAAAGTATTGGTATTAATAGCAGAGTATTTAACAAATTTGGTCTTCACAGTTTCATCCATCCATCCCTCCCTCTATCTCAGCTCTGACCTCAAGGTTATTAATGTACTGCAGATCTGGACTTTCCACACAGCTGTTTCAACAAATCTCATTTTGCTCTATAATGCACAGCATGTGACTGGGATTGGTATTTTCAATGCTGAACCAAGCTTTGTGCTACTCTAGGCAAAAAGTAAGACCAAGATCAGAAAATGCTCTGCCCTGCTAGCCCTTCTTTCAATCCAAGTCTTCTCAAATGCATTAGCCTCTTTACCAAACTCACAGATACAGACAGATACTGCGGGTACCAGCCATGCAACCTCTCCAACTGGATACTGTGAGAGATGTATTGCCAAAGGCTTTTCGGCTGTAAATCAAAAGGTGGTTTGGCACTGAGATTTCTACCTGTTTGTGGTTTTTATCTGTGGTTTCAAGATAGAAAATTAGGTGATACCTTTCAATGCTGCAGCTCAAGCTGGCTGTGTGGAGAGCAAGGTTTCATTCCAATCAAATCTCTCCCTCTCTTGCAAAGCTGAGGAAAACTGCCAACCACTGCTGCTCTTGCCATCAAGACACGATGCAGATGTTAGGAAAAGGCAAAGTAAAAGGAGAGAAGAAAAAAGGAAAAGAAAAATATAAGTTTTACATAAACAACAAATGGTACACAGTGACTACATCTGAGGACAATAAAACAAAAAGTACTAGCTTTAGTATAAGGAAACAAACAAACAAAACCTTGGAAGAGCTTAATCTAAGAGGTTGTTTTAGTTAACTGGATACGGAGAATTTTTGTTTAAATTTAGTTCCAAGAGATACAATACTTTAAAAAACATATGATAAACTTAAAGGGACAACATTAAAGAAACAAAACTATCATAGCAACAAAATGAACTACACCATTACTCAAAGAGCAGCCTAAGCCCCTTCAACAAACGCCCTGCAAAGCAGCAGAAGCACTTGCAACATATGTTCTTGCCTGCAAATAGCCCAGGGTGCAAGAGGTGGACTTCGTTCTGGGGGGCTTTAAAGCCTTCTGCACGGGTCTAACTGCCTTTGTTGAAGGTAGTGTTAACACACATTGAATGCAGTGGGAACCAAATGTGGATAACTGCATACTTTGCAAAATCACACCCAATATGTTCAACTGATGCCCTCATTCTCTGAGGACAAGTGTAGGCTATGGAATACTACAAATAATAGAGAGCAGTAGTCTAAAGTAAGCTTTTCAGAACCAAGGAAGCATATTTCGCTTTTTCACAGATAATTGGGAATGTGCATCTTCAAAATAGTAGTCAAGAGTGGGAAAAGACTGTCTAGAGAGCCTTAAAGGGACAGAAATCTCAATGCCTTTTCATAAAATAAGAGTTCTTCAAAGCAACTCTCAGCAACCATTAAGAGAACAGTCAGCAAAAGTGCACTTTTCAGATTAAAGTAAGAAAATGAAAGTTGGTGCCTCTCCGCAGACACGGCTGTAATGAGAATGGCCTCAATGCATCTGCTAGTATCCAAAATGGGTCCATACTCACCAGTTCACTGAAAAGTGGAATCCTAATCTGGACATTGTTTTGCCACAATAATAATTTTGAGAAGTTGTATGTAGTAATTTATCAACAGAAGATGAGAATTGAGTGATTGGATTGTATTAACTCTTGCATGCTAATAAAGACTGAGAGGAAGAGAAAATGGAGCGACCTTATCATGAAGATACAATCACCAGCCAAGTGGGTCTTTTTTACATGTGGGGAGAAAAGGGGCAGAGAGAGAGGGAGAGATAGAGGGAGAGGAAGGGGCAATGTGAGGGAGAGGGAGAGCAGAGAAAATAAAAATAAACAGAAAGCAAAACACAGGAAAGTAAAGAGAGAAGAGATAAAAAAGAGACAAAAACCCAGAGAGGAAAGAGTCTTTCCAAACCAGCAGTTGCAAAATATTTGTTTTCACTTTTCTTGGGTAAAATATTTATTTCCAAGGAAAATTTTTATTGCAAGAGTTTTCACTGAAAAAAAAAATCATTCCAGTGGAAAATGTCTGGCTGTGGCCACAAAGGATAGAGCCACTGCTCTCAGCCAGGGGAAGGTGAATGCTGAGGTCAGTGGACTGGGTCTGCCACAGTCCTCTTACATAATCACAGGCAAAGTGCTTCCACTCTCTGCAATGTTATTTCTCCTCCAGCCTGTCTGCTTACATAGCCTGTCCACTTACATAGCCTGTCCACTCTTCGGGGCAGGAACTGCCATAGAATTGCATAATGCTAGTAGAGTTTGGAAGGGACCTCTGAAGATTACCTAATCCAGCCCACCTGCTAGAGCAGGATCCCTAAGAGTAAATTACCAAGGAAAGCATGCAGGCTGATTTTGAATGTCTCCAGACATAGGAGACTCCACAACCTCTCTGGGCACCCTGTTCCAGCGCTTTGCTACTCTCAAAGTGAAGAAGTTTTTCCTTAAGCTTACGTGGAACTTTCCATGTTCCAGTTTGTGTTTGTCGCCCCTTGTCCTGTATATTGTATGCAGTCTACTGCAACACATTTGTTTAATGACTCTCAGCAGTGCATTAACAACAGTATTTTTCTCTTCTACAGCAGCTTGTTCCCAATATTAAGACGAAGACACAAACACAGCCTATGGCTGCAACACACTGGTAACCAAACACTACTGTATGCCATAACACTATTATATGCCATGGGGATGAGGAGGAATGTCTTTATCAGAGTTTATACACACAAAATCAGACAGCTCTATAGTCCAGTCTTGTGATGTGTGTTCCAAGCTGCCAGAAATAAGGCAGGAAAGAAGAGGAGGAGGGAGGCATCTCCTGTGTTCATAATGAAAGAAGAGAGATGACTGGACTAAGAGCTGATGAGGTTACAAGGCAACAGCAGTGCCATGAGTTGTTTGGGCTTAAAGCCAGATGTCTTGTATTTCCTTTGATTGTTTCTAAATAATTAATGGTATTAATTTAATCATGTGATCTACTCCCCCCCACCCCCCCTTTTAGTATTTGGCTCTGTGCACTAACACTAAATAGAAAGGAGAAAAATGGGACTGTCTATAGCATACTGAATATTGATGCTGTGTGCTTGGACTGTGACAACAGCTGATACTCCTATCTGTACTAGATCTCCACAGCACCGGC
This sequence comes from Tricholaema leucomelas, assembly GCA_013400475.1. Lineage (NCBI taxonomy): Eukaryota > Metazoa > Chordata > Aves > Piciformes > Lybiidae > Tricholaema lacrymosa > Tricholaema leucomelas. The sequence goes on along the minus strand of WAAF01017528.1, from coordinate 124,200 downwards.
ACGGTGTTTGCACAAAGTAGATCAAGTAGTAGCCTTCATACTTCATCTATAAACCAGCTCAACTATGGCATATGGACACTGCGTGTCTGAAGCAGTAAAAGAGAGGGTAGAGCTCTCTCTCCGCCCACACTGAAATGAACCTGCCACTACTATTCCACGTAACATTTTCTGGCAAGCTCCCAGTTTTCAGTCATGCTGGTTTGCTTGAAAGAAACACTCAGAGGAGCCTCTGCTTGTCTTGCTGCTCGAACAAACAAAATAATCACGCATCTTAAGCTAATGGTCCAAAGCTTAATGAAGATCATAGAGAAAAGGCTATCTGTGATGTGAGCATTCCCTTCTGACTTATCCTCACAAGCCACTGCTGCTGGCAAAAGGAAATGAATTATGAGGATAATAAGTAACTCTGAGCTCTGGTCTAGACAAACCTTTGCTGGGTACAGTAGCAGTCAGAACACAAAGGAAACAGCAAGTGCTAGAGGTAAAAAAGCAACTTTTCCACGATTTTCTACACCAGGGCACTGGTGACTACAGCAGGGGATCCTTGTGATCCTGTATCTCTCTTGTAGGGGCTTCAAGTCTCAGAGCCACCAAGTAACCTCATGGGAATACTCCAAGCTTTAGGATTCAGTCCTAAGACTGCCTAAATATAATAGCAGAAATCCTGAACAAATGAAGACTAACAAAGACAAGTTCCCTACTCCCTAAATACATATGTACTCATGTGATGGTTTGGGTGTTACCCACCCCCCTGCTTTGTGAAAACCATCCAGACTAGACTCAGCTGAGCTGGAAATTGAATGAAGCTTTATACTTACAGCTTAGCACAATATACAAGCAGCTACTTACTGTATCTACAGCTATAAACAGAAATATACAAGTTAAAAAAGTAATACAGAAACACAACAGCAGTGTGTTTCCCAGAAACCAGAGTCCCCAGGAGGGGCTCTCAAACACCTTTACCACCCTTCCACCTTCTTCCTACCCCTCTACCTTACCCCAGACTTTGCCTTACGTTCAAGGTGAGTTTGGAGGATCGGCCAGGGGGGTTAGGAAGCAGAGGGATTAGTTAGGCAGCAAGTTAGAGAGAGAAGTGTGTGCAGCCAGAGCCAGAGAGAGAGCAACCGTGTTATCTATATTTATATTCTTGTTCTTATACATCTCAGCAAGCCTATGAGTGAAGTAGACATCACCACTGTTTCATTTTCACAGCCTATAATCTAATTCTTCTCACTAAAATATCCCAGCTAGGCTCAAACTAGCACAACTCAGTAAAAACATTTGTCCAACCCTCTGCACGCTACAGAGCACACTGTGAGCTTCTCTAGTCAAGCCTCCTGTTCTACCCATCTTACCTACCCTTTTTTCATGCCACATTTCTGTTTATCTTTAATTTCATGGCACCTACTACCAGTATAAATGGGTTAGCTGTGAGGCAATGGAAGGCAGAAAGAAACCTGATAGCTTGGAGCAGACCCTCACTTTGTCCAGCAAAGCTCCAGACTTGCAGAGATAAGGACAAAATGATACACAGCCTTTACAGGTGGCAGAAGAAATTTCAAAAACGTGTGCACAAAGCCAATCTCATCTAAGATTATGAGGATTACTATGGGGTGTCGGGGAGGGCTTGGTCAAGTCTCATTTCTTACATTTTCTCCCTGTTTCCCTATTTAGTTGTCATTCTGCACCTTGACTATTGGATCAGGACTGGCATCAATACTTCCTATGATTCTTTGGTCAAGGGAAATGATCACTGAAGAGTTCTTGACCAGACCTGCAAGAGTGATCCTAAACTTTAGGGATTTATTGGTCAAGGCCTAACAATCCTACAGGAATCTTTCTCCAGCACTAACTCTCCAGGCTAGTTTGGTTCATAGGAAGAAGTCTTTCCTTACAGAAAGATCATACGGGACATATATCTGCCTGACCAACCTGATCTCCTTTTTATGATCAAGTTCCCTGCCTGGTGAATGTGGGGAAGGCTGTGGATGTAATCTACCTGGACATCAGTAAAGCCTTTGACACCGTCTGCCACAACAAGCTCCTGGCAAAGCTGGCAGCTCGTGGCTTGGACAGATTCACTCTGGTAAGGGTCAAGAACTGGCTGGAAGGCCAAGCCCAGAGAGTGGTGGTGAATGGTGCCACATCCAGTTGGCAGCTGTCACTAGTGGTGTGCCCCAAGGATCAGCGCTGAGCCCAGTCCTGTCCAACATCTTTACTGATGATCTGGATGAGGGGACTGAGTCCAGCGTCATTAAGTCTGCAGAGGACATCAAGCTAGGAGCAGGTGTGGATCTACTGGAAGGTAGGAGAGCCAGAGAAGGGCGACGAAGCTGGTGAGAGGCCTGGAACACAGCCCTGTGAGGAGAGGCTGAGGGAGCTGGGGGTGTTTAGCCTGGAGAAGAGGAGGCTCAAGGGTGACCTCATTGCTGTCTACAACTACCTGAAGGGAGGTGGAAGTTGGTCTCTTTTATCAGGCAACCAGCAATAGAACAAGGGGACAGAGTCTCAAGTTGTGCCAGGAGAAGTATAGGCTGGATGTTAGGAAGTTCTTTTCAGAGAGAGTGATTTGCCATTGGAATGGGCTGCCCAGGGAGGAGGTGGAGTCACTGTCCCTGGAGGTGTTGAAGAAAAGCCTGGATGAGGCACTTAGTGCCATGGTCTAGTTGACTGGATAGGGCTGGGTGCTAGGTTGGACTGGATGATCTTGGAGGTCTCTTCCAACCTGGTTGATTCTATGATTCTGTGATATAGCCCAAGTCCCAAGGACCCAACATTCTAATTAAAATTACAGTTGTGCAAATAACTGATTTATTTGGCTAGCTGACCAACTTGAAAACACAGAAAGAGAAAAAAAAACAACAAACCCCAAACCACCTAGGTTTTTAATAAAATGGGGTAGCTTTTTGTTTGTGTTTATTTCTACTAACAAACACAAATCCAGAAACCTTACTTAGAAATGTCAAAACAAAAGTTTTTTTGTTTTCTAACATGTTTCTTTTAATTTTTTTCTAAGTGTCTGGTTTGTTTGTTTTGTGTTGTTGGTTTTTTTTTCTCCTCATGGTTTTGGTTAATCTGTATCTGAGGCAAGCAGTTTTCAGCAAGTATAACATTTAACTCAATGGATTTATGTAGATCCAAATCATCAAATCATAGAATTGTTTTGGTTGGAAAAGACCTCTTAGGCCATCAAATCCGATCATCAACCTAAGACATCAAACAATGTCCTGAAGTGCTATGTCCACTTGTTTCTTGAATATGACCAGGAAAAATGACTCCATCACCTCCTTAGGCAGCCTGTTCCAAACCCTGACCACTTGACCAAACCCTGACTCTTGCAGTAAAGAAATATTTCCTAATATCCAACCTAAACCTTCCCTAGTGCAGTTTCAGGCCATTTCCTCTCATTCTCTCCCCTGATACTAAGGAGAATAGACTGACCTACACCTCTCTCCAACTTCCTTTCAGGTAGTTGTCACCTGGTACTAGGGAGAACAGACTGACCTCCACCTCACTCCAACTTCCTTTCAGGTAGTTGTCACCTGGTACTAGGGAGCACAGGCTGACCTCCACCTCACTCCAACTTCCTTTCAGGTAGTTGTCACCTGGTACTAGGGAGAACAGACTGACCTCCACCTCACTCCAACTTCCTTTCAGGTAGTTGTCACCTGGTACTAGGGAGAACAGACTGACCTCCACCTCACTCCAACTTCCTTTCAGGTAGTTGTCACCTGGTACTAGGGAGAACAGACTGACCTCCACCTCACTTCAACTTCCTTTCAGGTAGTTGTAGAGAGAAATGAGGTGTGTCCCCCCCCAGTTTCCTCTTCTCCAGACTAAACCACCCCAGTTCCCTCAGCTGCTCCTCATAAGGATTGTTCTCTGGACCCTTCTCCAGCTCTGTTGCCCTTGTAATGGCTGAACTGTGAGTTGACTGTCTCTTAATGAAAGAAAATCAAGGGAGGTGGAGAATCTACAATCACTTCTTGGTTCAGCCCATGGCTGAGTTATTATTTTGTTTCCTTATGGTTGTTTCCCTGTCCACACTTTATGTCACCTCCGAGCTCACTGAGGTCAGATGCAACTTCTATAGCTGTCCGGTGCCTAACACAATAGATAGCTCATCTCAACTTGGGCTGCTCATCCTGGGAAATCAAAGGCTCTAGAGAGACCTTATGGCAGTCTTCCAGTACTGGAAGAGGGCCTAAAAGAAAGCTGGGGAGGGACTGTTTACAAGGGCTTGTAGTGATAGGATGAGAGGGAATGCATTGAATCTGGAGTAGGATAGATTTAGATGGGATATTAGGAAGAAATTCTTTACAGCGAGGGTGGTGAGACACTGGAACAGGATGTCCAAATAAGTTGTGGGTGCCCCCTCCCTGCAAGTGTCCAGGACCAGGTTGGATGGGGCCATGAGCAACTTGGTGTAGCAGAAGGCGTTCCTGCCCAAGGCAGGGGGCGTTGGAACTAGATGGTATTTAAGGTCACTTCCAATCCAAACCATTCTATGATTTTATATGATTTAGTATAATATAAATAACTGATCAACTGCAGTCAAATCCCTTTTTGATGCAAATAGTTTCACTTGCATATATTTAATAGCCCATTGCAGGAACATCAACTTCTTTTTTTAATTAATTACTTATTAATAGAGGTAAAATATGAATGGCCAAGAAGTCTAGATTTTTTTTGCTCCATCAATTTCAGTGCTCAAAGAAAGCATCTCACTTGTGGCTCCAAGGGACCAACAGAGACATGTACTGAATGAAGGCTAAAACTCATGATCCCCTCAGCACTTTTGTACCCTCATTACTTGGGCACAAATCCTCTCATTTCTCAAGGGAAAGAAAGACAGCTGGACTGAAAGAATTGCTCAGTGGAAAGCCTCAGAAGCAACCTCCAAATTCTCTGTGCAGGGCTTTAGGCACACAATTGCCACTGGTATGAAGTTCTGTGTCTGCACAGGAGTGGAAACTGACCGTGAGGCTGAACAGAAGAGGTCTGCCTGCCTCTGTTCTAAAGAACCCTTATATCTCACAAAGTCAACATACTCAATCAAGAGAAAACTTTGCTGCTCATTAGAAAATAAACAGAAATAGAAACTAACGCAACAGTACAAACTCTCCAACTTCGCCACGCAGTGCTCATCAGGGCTGGGAGTGGGGATGTTTCTCACAGCACACACGGCTGTCACTGACAATAAAGTCAGTCACGTTTCTAAAACACTGGGGACAGAGTTGCAAATGTGCCCCATTATGTCTTGAGATGTACTCCCTGGGTACAAAAGGTGCGTGGGTTAGAGTAAGCTCCTGTGTTACTTCGCTGAGACTGTAAAAGGCAGCACAAAGTACAGACTGAGGAAGAGCAACAGTAGACCATACATGATGATTACTTCTGCTGTATGGGTCTGATCCTGAGTGCCCCACTTAGCCTAGAGTCCCACTGCAGCTTTTACCCCATGCTATTTTTTGCCATCCTTGGGGCTGCTGCTCAGCTCCGGGAGACACCATGGCCGTGTCACAAGCCCTGTGGCTGCACTTTGCCCCCAGGATTCTGCGAGGGAACCACTCAAGGTGTAGAGATTGTGTTGGTTGCTGGAAAGGCAATCGTGCTCTGTCTGAGAGCAGCACATGCAGTTGGCCATTCCCTTCTGCTTAATGAGTGCCCCCATGCCATGCTAAGGGAGCAATTACTATAATTAAAAATAAATCCTCCTCCATGTCGACTGTCTGTACTTATTGGCCATTGCTGCCATCTAGCCAGACACATTTCCAATATTCTCAGAAGCCTTGAGCCTGTTTATTTTCCCTCTGCTGCTTGGCCTGAAGCAGGGATAAATGCATCCCTTGTTACTCACTACGTTTGCGGAGATATTTGGAAACTTTCATAGGGTTTCTCCTTTTTTTTTTTTTTTTCCCAACAGGTGACAAACACCATATAACTGCAGGTGAAATGGGAAAATGGAGACCAGATGCAGCTGCAGTTGGAATAAGGGAGAAATCAAGATAAAGGCAGCAGATAAGAGAGTGCTAAAATGAGCAAAGAAATGATTGAGAAGCGGTAGTTAGGTATTTTTGTTGCCAACTTACTCTTGCAAGGTAGCGCTAGCAGAATAATTTTGTCTATATTGTTATCATGCCAGATTTTTGCAAGTATTAGCATGGGATAGTTGGAAGTTTATTGAAAAAAAAAAAGAAAAAAGAAATTCTGGATGTAATTGGAAAAGGATTAGGAAGTTGTTGACTCATGCTAGCCCTGAAGGATGTGCTAGAGGTCACAGCTGAGGGGCACTGGTTGGTGTTGCTGGACTTCTGAAGCAGCAATGATAAGAAAGTGTTTTCAAAGAGCTGCTGAGTTCAAATTTATTCTTCTTTGTTCCCAAAACTCAGCCAGGAAAATGCTCCTAATGGAGGGCTCACTCTGAGACCAGCCCTTTATCTCCTCTTGGTACATATGGCACAAAATCGGATGAAAAAGAGACTGTTCTAAGGAGATGTAGAAATGGAAGCATTCAGACAGAGTTTCATGACCTGCTTTCTGCCTGCAAGTCAGCTCTAAAACACCAGTCCAAACTTCCAGACAAAGTGACCATTCACTTCTCAAGACAACCTGTTTCAGAGCCATAGATCCAGCAACACAATAAGCAAGAGGTGAAGCACAACAGGTAAAAAGAAAATAAACATGCCTGCATGACAAAAGACACTGCTCTCTGGCTATAACACTTCAACCAAATAAAAAGGGAGGAGGAACAATCACACACACACAGGGCAATAAATATCTGTGAAGTCAAATTTCTTTCAGTGTACCTCCTATTCCACCGGAGGATAGAAGAAAAAGTTGTATATTGCTCCTCTGGGTTTTTTTTCACTGAAAAGGGAGGTTTCATGGGTAATCTAGAGTAATATTCAGCTGTGAATCCAATTTATGCAGTGGGATAAGATTAAAAAAGGAACAGAAGGTCTGGATTCTGAACCTGCTCTAACAGTTTTGATTTGAATGCAACCCAAGTCTTGAAATGGCTTGTTTTCCACTTCTGGTTTGGAGCTGATTGAAACATTGCCACAGTAGCACTTCCTGAATTTTTTTTGTCCAAGATTCTCATTATTTGGAACTAAACTCTACAGATTTTGGCACTGCGAAATCCAAACAAAACTCTGTTCCTGACTCAAACTGGCCCAGGAGTCAACCCAAGCTTAATCTGGTTCTGCATCCAAATCCAGCTTCAGCCCATTTCAATTGTTATATAGATGATGCCATAATACCACCTCTAGCCTCAGGATTTACGATGCCTTCTCACAGGATGCGTATTTGTGTGTAAATACATAAATCACATCAGATAAACAAAGAAGACATGCCAGAAAACAGGAGGGGAGGGAAGAGGAGAGATACCTACCAAGCGGTTTGTCTCTAAAGTGTTGCCAGTTGTGAAAGGACTTGACGCGCTAATATCCGCTCATTCAGACTCTCACAGACATGCTAAGAGCGTGACGGCTGGCAGGCAGTGCATTTAAGTGCTGTTACTGAGGCCCCCAAATATTGACAGAGTGCCAGACTCTGAGAAACTATTGATGTATGCAGCCGGCCGCTGCTCCAGACACCTCTCAGACAGAGTCTTTAAATGTCACAGATTAATGAATTTTCATGAAATGGAGAATGAGAGAAAGAATTAAAAAAAAAAAAAATATATATATATATATCCCACAGCACTAACATGAAAGCATCTTTTATCCCTACACAAAATTCTGCCCTCAAGCCTCAAGATTCCTAATAGATTATAACAGATTGTAAGTCGGCAGGAGATACGGGGTGGAGGAGGTTAGACCCTCTAGATCATGCCAAGCATCCTCAATGAAAGCCAACATATGAGATGTTAATTTTTACTAAAAACAATGAAGGTCAAGGGCCACTCAGATCTCAGTTTTGGTTTAACCAAACCCACGAGTTACAAAACTTAAGGTGCAGAGTTGGTCAAACATTTTTTTTTTAATCTGAGGTACAAATAGGGCCAAACTGTATAATCACAGAATCACAGAATGAGATGGATTGGAAGCAACCTCTGGAGAACATCGAGTCCAATCGCCCTGCAAAGCAGCACCACTTAGGGCAGGTCACACAGGAACATGCCCAGGTGTAAAGTTCAGCTGTTGACTTTGTAGGACCCTAGCTTTAGAGCCAGCCAGCCAGCCAGATGTACTTGGATTCTCTCTTAACACACTTGATGCTATGCTTGATCTTATCAAAAAAATTGCCAAAGTTATGATATAACATTTTTATGCCACCAGATAAACCAAGTACGCTGATTATTTCTCTCTTTTCATTTATATCAGTGAACTCAAATATGTATGAAAGAACTTCAAATATCATTAAAATGTAATAATGCAAAATGCAGTTGGAGCGTAAATGACAAATCTATGCATAAGACATCACTTAAAGAGGAAGGAAGTGAAGGGATGATGTAGATGATGTATGCAGAGGTAAAAATGGGCCATTTATACTCAACCGCATTAAAAATACAGCTTCAGCAAGCCCCTCTGTACACAGCCATTTGGAATTAGGTTCTGTGAGCCATTTGCTTCCATGCAATGTGATGACGCTGAGTGAGGAGGCAAGTACCAACACGCCCAGCTACCGGCTGGCTGCCTCCCTTCCCCTCCCAAACACAGCCTTTTGACAACACTGACAGAGAAGGGGAAGCTGCCACCATCACTATGGCCAGGTCTGCCACAGGAAAATCCAGAGAACCTGAGAGAATCCTGGCAAGCAACAGGAGTGCTGTTTGCAAAGCCAAACAGCAAGAACCTGTTGGTGGCACAGCACGACCCTGTGGTTCTCCAACTTACACTCCCACTGCAGGAAAGTCAACATTCCCCACTAAAAAAATGCTCCCCTACATTCTCTCTGTCTCTGGCCACACGAGTCTTTGCTGACCACAGTAGCTTGAAAACATCATTTTGAGTGACACATGCATGAGCAATGTCAAAGAGAAGCTTCTTTTCACACCATCTTGTTGGTCAGGTTATTTGCGACTACCTTTGCTAAGGCAAAAAAACCCCCACCTTATTTATTTATTAAAGCAAAACAAAACTGTACCTGTCTGAGAAGCTAAGTGAAAAGAAGGACAAAGAGTTTAGTGATAAATTCCAGTTCCTGATGACATCGGAATCTTTGGTTTTCCGAAGCCAACACACTACTGTAGGTTGGTATGTGTGGCAACCAGCTGCATCACAGTAGTATGAGAGCAAGTCGTTTGTGTTATCCACTCTTGTCATCACCCAAAGCACGTCTTCCCTATAACCACACACTCCGTGACCACCACAGTTGCATCAAGGCCTCCAAAACCATTATCCATTATGTGTTCCACTACAAATGATCTGGATGAAGTAGCAAGTAACCATTCTCTGCTGACAGATGGAGAGAAGACACACATGTGTGTGTAAGAGTGGATGACACAAATGACCGATTAAGTACATGAGAAGGCAAAATGTCAAAGCCTTTCTATTCTGAGAGCAATCTTTATACAAACGAAGAAAAAAAAATCAATATAGATTTTCATGCTGGGAACTATTTTACACATCATTGCAAACTTTAAAACACTCCCTACTTTTTCTTTAGGACTTCTAAAGAGCCCCATCTGGCCTGCTATTTCTCCTCACACACCTCTTTTCTTTTTTCTTCCTCCCTCTCTCAAAAAATAACCACTGAGAAGCTATCAGAAAACACTAAGCCAGCAATGAAAGCAGATGTAAAAAAATCTCTGCAAAAGCCTTCAAAATACCTCAGCAGAGATCTGCTTCAGTCTAAAGTAGAATCATAGAATCATAGAATGGTTTAAATTAGAAGTAACCACAAGGATCATCCAGCTCCAACCCCCTGCCATAGGCAGGGACACCTCCCACTAGAGCAGGTTGCTCAAGGCCTCATCCAGCCTGGCCTTAAACACCTCCAGGGAGGAAGCATCCACAACCTCCCTGGGCAACCTGTTCCAGTGTCTTACCACCCTCACTGTAAAGAACTTCCTCCTAACATCCAGTCGGAATCTCCCCTCCTCCAGCTTAAACCCATTCCCCCTCGTCCTAACATTACCATAGAATGCTGAATGGGGTGGACTCTGAAGGACACAACATGCATGAGCTATGAAGCTGCTCTTCACAAGGACTGCTTAGCCACAGTCTCTGCAATACCAACACGATGATGCCCCTTTGGATCACTTCAAGTCTTGCACAGCAGGCTTATCATCATGGAGTCCATCTGACACATCTCTTCCCAGAATGTGTTGTGCATCCCCAAGCAATGCAAACAGCATCTATCCCAAGACCAGTAATGAAAACTTCCTTGGGAGATTTGCCTCTTTTCTGAAGGAAGAGAAAGAGGAAACTATTTTTTTTTTTTTAATGTAGTGGAATTCTAAGTGACCAAATTGGGAAGGAGGCAAAGCTGGGCAGTTTTCTAACTCATTCTAAAGCTAAGACACTGTTTTTTTCAAGGAGCCTTTGGCATTTTAAGTAAATGAAGGTACTGAATTAAAACACATAAATGAAGTCTTATGACTTGTCCAAAGTTATGCAATAGCTTTCTATTGCTGTCTTCCTTTGCAAATACTAGAATAGCTAAGCCTTGTCCCTGCTGTCTTTGCATGCCACTGTTAAAACAGTCATTTCAGTTACATGAAATCTGGCCCATCTCCATGACTGGAAGAACAGAGGTGGGCAAACAATTGGAAGAACTGGAAGTGTTAATGGTTACAAGAAAATTGATCACAGAACATAATGTAATGAAATAGAATAGAAAAATAAATAGAACAGAATAAAAGAATAGAGTGGAATAGAGAAAAAAGGCAATTGCAAGGGAATTAGTGGAAACAAAGACGTAACAGAATTAAAATGACTAGGTCTAGAAGGGGCCATGCTAGTTCACTTGGTTTAGGCATTCTCCTTTATCTCATCTAGCCTCTTTGATTGTCACTGTACACTTTCCACAAATTAATTTCTTGTAGGGATTTCTAATGACTTATCTACCTTCCATCATTGCCTTTTCTTTCCTCTGTGTGCTCGTGTGCACACATCACAGATCACAACTGGCTTGCACACCCCCCCTGCTTGTTAAAAGTTCCACCTCTTCTGCTGACTTACTGCACTCTTAATCAAAAGGGCAGGAGGAAGCCGCCAGGATTCATTCTTCCTCCTCTCTCCTTCTCTCTCCCTCTCTTTTTTGAAAAGGCACAAATGTCAAACTTTCTAAAAGGATGTTTGGCATAGCTGAGTTCAGTCATGTAATGTACAAAGTCGGTATGATCAAAAGGTTGCAGGGCTGCCCACTGCTAAAGAAGAGGGGAGAAAAAAGGAAACGGGGATCTCTTCTGAAGTGTGAAAGAATGAGTGAGCCAACTGTTGCTACTGGAAACACCATGTCTATTAGCAGCAGCGGAGGGTCTGAAACACAAAAACCTAGGTCCAGATTCTAACTTCTCTGAAATGCAGGGCTGTTCTGATCCAATTTTCCACTCATGAAGAAAGAGGGATAGACATAGCTATGGAACTGAAGACTTCTCTGTGCTTTGCATTGTTATATGGAAAATGACTGCAGCTACGTGGAAATAAAAGCAGTTGTTTTTGCAGTCAAACTTGCTGGAACTAATCAAACAGAACACAGATTCACACATCAAAAACACAGGGGCTCTGCTGTTTTCACACTGCTACTTCTCACCACAGTATTTTCATGCTACCCTCTGCTGCAAAGGAGGACAAATTATTCCTCCCTTCTACATCATTGCTATGTTTTCATGTGGCAACTGGTTTGCAGTTGTAGAAGGTTCACAATGACTACACTGCATGCTCACATCTTCCTCCATGTATCTGATAAAACACTTCTGGTTTTATTCAGCCATCCTATTTGCCCCACTTTGCTGAGTCCTTGTTGCATCTTATTACCCAACATCAACATTAGAGAATGCTCCAGCTACGCCTCCAGCTCCTGCAAAACTGGTGGTCAGAAAACTCAGCACAAAAAATCTCTACATGTGCTCAGATGAAGTTTTTCTGCCAGAAGATAACCCCAGAAATGTAGACGGAGAAGGTAATCGTCAATATCCATTTAATAGAAAAATCTTAATTATAGATAGCTTTCATTCCCAGAACAGTACAGGGGAACTTGAGATTAATTCCCCCTATGACAAAGTATGTGAACAATAACCAGAATTTGTAATCAATACCCAGAGGAGAGAGCATCCAAATTGTAACAGGGATTTGGGATTCATTCCCAGAGGGCATAATATATGATTTGGAACAGGTAGACTGGGATTAATTTTTGATTATGAAATATTTGAACAGCAATTTTCAACTTATAATGAAGAGAGGATGTGGACACCATAATTAATATAATTCCTAAGCCTCTCCATCATGTTTCAAGACATAGATGACAGATCACAAACAGCTGGTTCAGGTCATGCATAAGTTAAGGTGGGAGTGCCACCTAAAGGAAAGTGGACTCTGGAGTGAGGCAGGCAATGACCAGAGTTTCACTTTCCCCATTTCTAATAAAACCTAGTGCAAATTCTGCATTAGAAGTAATTATTCTGTGTTTGCTATCTTTGCAGAGATAATTTAATTCAGAAAACATCAGTATGGGAACATAGCCTTCCTCTCACATAGGGAAGGGGAAATTATTTTTTTTAAAGGTGTTCAAAGGAGAATTAATCCTCACTGTGAAGGAAAATTTCAAAATCACAGAATCATAGAAACAATCAGGTTGGAAGAGACCTCTAAGATCATCCAGTCCAGCCCAGCACCCAACCCTATCCAAGCAACTAGACCATGGCACTAAGTGCCTCAGCCAGGGGTTTTTTGAACACTTCCAGGGACAGCAACTCCACCACCTCCCTGGGCAGCCCATTCCAATGCCAATCACTGTCTCTGGCAAGAACTTCCTCCTAACATCCAGCCTAGACCTCCCCCAGCACAACCTGAGACTGTGTCCCCTTGCTCTGTTGCTGGTTGTCTGGCAGAAGAGACCAACCCCCACCTGGCTACAGTCTCCCTTCAGGTAGTTGTAGACAGCAATGAGGTCACCCCTGAGCCTCCTCTTCTAGAGTAGAGAAGTGCGTAAGGCAAAATACATAGAACCTGAGAGGAGAATATAACCCAGGTTTCTAAAGTTCCTTAGAATCTAATAAAACAGCTAATTATTTGCCTAGAATAAAGGTAACAAGTGAGCTGTGAAACTTACCCTTTTCTGTTAGTTTCTACAAAACCATTTTCTTTGTGTTTTCCTCACAGGCCAGTGATTAATTTTAATGACTATATGCTGCACTTGTAGCCATGTAAGAGGAGACTAATTTCTTCTATCTGCATATTTTGCCATTTATGAGTTAACAAATTGGTATTTCAGGATGAAGGGTGAGAAAACCTGGCCTCCACATCCAGCATTGCTCAGTTGAGTACATGCAGTAGAGCCAGAAGGGACATGTGTTGCCCTGAAACAACTGATAGTAGTCACTTCAGGTGCAGAACTGAAGATGAGATGAACCAAAAGCCTGCTTCAGCTCAACAAACATTTTATTCCTGATTCATCATTTCAACCTTATAAAATATTTTAGATGATGCTCTGAATTTCTGAAATTGAAGACGTAGCTCTTCTATTTTATGTCTGTTGTGCAAAACTTTTGGGTCTTTGAGAAGAGACAAACCAGCTGGGGTTTTCTGTGGGGCCACTCCTCTCTCCTTAAGCCCTCAGACCCACATGTACTCAAGAATCATTTCTTCAGCCTCCAAAATTGTACTTAAGTATGCTGTCTCTACCAGACCCTATTAATCATAAACTTCTTCCCTTTTCATTTCAATATTAAACTCATCTTGTTCAAATCTCTAATTTTCCACACTGACAGAGGAGTTCTCTATACATCATTCAGTTCTATTTCCTAGATACATTCAGAATTACAAAATTCATTCAAGCCCATCTGATATCTTCTCACTAAACCTTCTGCCTTCCATTGATCAACAGAGAATTAGCCTTCATCTTCTCAAGTATACATCTTTTGCCACAAAAGTATGCAAACCCACAGCCAAACACAGCCAATTAATCAGTTACCCCTGTACTTGTGTATTTGCTCTACAGAGCAGTCAATTTTATGGAGCATCAAGTCCCATTGATATAATACTTCTAAAGTAAACCCAGCTGTAGCATTTCCTGCATGGCAGGGTATCACAAGCTGAAAGCAACAACACAGATGAAGCGGTATCACCGGTGCTCCTCACTCCAGTGGAGGCAGGAAGTCTCACAACGAAGTCATGCTATGAAGTGACGTTGCTGAGCTTACTACATCACAGATCATTTTAAGTCATTAGAAAGTAAAAATCGCTACAGTTCTTCTCAGTGATTCTCTCTAATATTGAACCTAGATGCAGATCTCAGGGTTGGGAAGAAAGAGCACATCAGATATTCTTTGCTCTTTCCCTGATGCAGCAATGCCATTCATCTCATTCCTAACCCAGTGCCACAGCTCCTCTCCAATTTTAGAATGACCATTGCAGTGTCATGCCAGACAAACAATCTATGGTACTACTGCAGCAAACAGGACATGGTACTAAAAGAACACTCAACCTTCTTCCATTTTTTTAGTGCCAGGCATTCAGCAGAAATAACGACGCCACCTTCAGAAGACACATGCCACAAGAAGATTGATGGTCCACAGCTAGAAACACCCCTCTTTTCTCACCTATGACCAGGTATCACTGCTCGGAGAGACTCTGAAGCAGCAAGCTTCATCTCCACATGACTAAGGAACCTGCAGAGCCCTCCACTCCCAAGTCTACATGCAGGCGATATCAGCTCTTCTGGCAAGTTAACCAAAGCAGCTAAAGCAGGAGACTCAGAGTCTGCCCCCACTAGGGCATGGCATTAGATTAGTCACCTCGTCAGTTTCTCCTTCAGTATCCCCAAGTGTGAACTAGTTTTTGGCACCTAAAAGTTGAGAGGTTGGTAGCTTTATAAGCACTGTCTGTTAGACAGACAGATTGATATTTCCTTTTAAAGATCACTCTCCATCCTATTACACTTTAGCTGATTTGAAAGAAACAGACTCTGTTGCAGTTATTTTTTGACTGAAAACCTGTACAAGAAATTAAGTTACAGTCTTTTACAACCAGAATCTTGAAGGGTGTCCCATTGTAATATTTTCAAAGAGAAGTTGTGCATGCAGTATGTATGTGCATATGGTGTTTATGGATTGTTTTTTAACTTTAGATATTTTATTCATTTTTCCACATGGTACGAGTAGAACACACATCTTTGTTGGACAGACACCAAGACAGTAACATAGCTTTAGATTTCAGGCACTCAAGACTCAGTGGGACAAAAGGCTACACTATCTTTGTGCCAGGACGTCACGTCCTGAAATTAGGATGCATGCCATCAAGCAGTCAATATCTCACTGAAGATAGTCAGCCCTTGATACATTCAGTTATACTAAATGAAGGAAGCTGTAACCAGTTCCAGTTATTCCATACAGAGATAAGGACCTTGAGAACTCCATGTCTTGGCATATAACATCCTATTTTGAGTTCACTGTATTGTGCGATCTGCTGTTACCCACAGCTTGTGGACTTCATTTTTTTTTCTCACTTGCAGTATGCACACAGTCACCATACTCACTTCAGTCATAACAAGGTTCAGAAGTCCATAAAGCAAAGGGAAGTGTGTAATGACTGGCACAAAAAGACCTGGCTACAGCTTTTTTGCACAGGAGCATAGATGCTACTGACACCTGCAGCCTTAGCCCCTCCCTAAGTCAGCCACACAGAGTTCAAATTTTGCTTCTCCCATTTATACTGTGTGTGGGCTGCTCTCACAGAATACTGAAAGCACATTCTCTAGGATAGCTGACTCTCCAGACTCAGAAGTGAAGTTTACTGCTCACAGTCAGAGGAAATGCAAGCAGGAACAGCTTACCTTCAGACCAACAAAGTCTGCCCTGCTACTGCAGACTGCCACGTCTAATAACTATATAAACCTTGTTTATTTAATTTCAAAGCTGCTGTTTCATTTAAGCCCTACCACGGTCTCAGAAATCACAGACTGGTGGCATTTAAAAAGGAGAGGCAACAATTTAATTGATTTTCCAGGACAAAACTAGGTCCAAAAGCAAAATAAAGTTTCCTTTATGAAGAATGGAAACACTAATAATATAACTGAATGCTTTTTAAAATTTACCACGGTGAACCATCCTCCTGCTAGATGAAATACAAGAAGGGACAAACTGGTTCAGAGAAAATAAATATTCATTCTGTTCCCACTGGTAATTTAACATCTATCTTGCACCCCACATTCTCAGAAACACCGAGTACAAAAAACACTTCTTTCCCATTATCTGGGAAAAAAATGAGGATAAAGGAAATAAAGATTAACATTTACATGAACTCGAGATGCTTTGGTTTTCAGATAGTCAGATTAAAAAGCCTGTGCTGGGTATCTACAGCACACAAAACTAATGATTCTTCTTCTTTGTCCTACTGCAGGTCTGTTCCTTTGCCTGGCTTAAATTGGAGACTCCGTGAAAAGCTCTAATGAATGGTTAACCTCACTTTCCTGATAAAGAGCAAACACTCCCTGACTTCACTCTTTTCCTGAAACAAGCTCATATGGATGAAATCTGTGACCTTCTGTCAGTGCAATTGCTGCTTTGTGCATTAACTTAAAATGAAAAAAAAAAAAAAAGGAGAGATTTCTTTTGCTTTGGTCCCACTGAGGAGAAGTCCATCTCTGCTTTCTTAGCCATGGACCTGGGGAAGTGCCAGACCCTCTCCCAACAGCAGGGCAGTACTAGAGCAGCAGTGAGCAATTTCAGCGAGATGCAGTATAAATAGGAGATAGGCTGTAGCCTAGTGCATTGCAGGTGGCATGGTGCATTTATCTTCCCATGTGCCAGGGCTACTATCTACTGCTTATGAGTGAGAAAGGTCAGCTATGCCTGCTATGATGGCAACAAACTACCGCAGCAGCGAGCACAGGCACATTCACCTTCTGCTGCTCACAGTCAGCTAGTGCCTCCTGAGCCAGAGTAGAGCCACCTCCAGGCATGGTCCCACTTTGGCTTGGAACTCCTGCTCCATTCCCTGCCTGTCAGGAAGGTGTCCCCAATGGTGAGGGTGGTGGATAACACTGGTATTTTGGAACCATTCTCTTCTGAAGCCACTGAAGAGATTTATTATTTATAGGCAGAGAGATGAAAACGCAAAGTACATACACAGGGGCCCGTGGGGGGAGGGTTGGTTACTGCTTGGCAGTAATTTCAGTCTGAAGTTCCTATGACTTAAATAGCCACTTGAGCTCTGCTCTTGCAGTTTATGATGTCAATAGAGCCCCTAAATGAAATTACAGCCTTCTGATACGCAGCGGGGTAGCTTTTCTTCACCATGTAATATACACGGCCGGGAGAAATTGCACTATGCAAGGAGTTTCACTAAAGCAGAGTTTATCATAAGAATGTTCCTGCTAAAATATGATTAGGCTTCTTGTTTGCTGGATAACACATCTAATGAATCAGGGTGTGCGTGACAGCCGTGTTTTGTGAACGCAGACATATACCCTGAGGTGAACTGGGCACTCCACCGCCTCCAAGCACCAGCTATTTCATTTCCACCATAATTTGCACCTGCTTTGTTTTGCCAGCAGCACAGACCCATGCTAGCTCTGGAGCTCGCCTCGGCTCCAGGAACAAGAAGCATGCACAGAGGGGAAAAAGCAAACAAGGCAGCAACATGGGGATCTATGCTATATTTAAAGGGTATTTTTTGAGCATGCCTGAGCCTGGCTAAATCTGATCAAGTTTTCTTTTCTAGTAGTCTTGTGAGGGCAGGATAAAATATTTCCATTTTACAGGTGGGTAAGTGGGATGCAGACAGAGGTACAGATCACACAGCATGGATCTGGGACACAGATTAAGGACTTCTGCATCTTATTCCACTTCCCTTCATTCTTATTACCCTTCCCAGTTCAGGACCAGGAGAAAAACCTTTACTTTATTATTTGTGAACTGTGCTATTTATTTATTCTTTAGCTCAGGACATGGCTTGACTGTTCAAAGGTTCCACGAGTGCAACTCTGCAAGAGATAATTTGCCATCTATGGTTATTGCCTGCTTTACCTCACTAACTTTCAGATCCCTTTTACTTTCATAGCCTTCCCTGTTGTATAACTAATTCAAACCAAACTTTCACTTTCTTTTCTTATTTACAGGAAGGGAAATCAGTGCCGTTTCAGTGCTGTGACCCTGGAAAACAGGTTGTTGTTCAACTTGTGGAAAAGATAAGCTTAGTATATGAAATAAGGGGGAGAAACCCAGAATATCTTAAGATGGGCAATGTACTCAAAACAAGGCAGTTGCTTTTATGTACTTTTACTGTTAAAACTGTCTCTAGATATAGCTTAACTTCTTGTACTTCTGCAGTGTTCTAGTACCTATGAATCTGTTTATCTTTATCATTACATACTGTTCTGTGCTTTGTTCTTGTCTGATGCAGTTAACAGTCACAGCACAAGTACATCACATTAAAAAAAAAATACATGTGCACTGTTGTGCAGAAAACAGTGCTTTTGATTTTGCTGCATAAACACAGATTATCCTCTCCAAAAGTGTAAAATGGGGGTTTCAACGTGAGCAAAAAACCCTACCATTTTCACATTGCTCTTGTCAGGCAAGAAACAACACCTTTCTGGCTTTATCTATGGGTAAAAGAGGGAGGTTAAATTCAGAAACGCACGTAAAGTGCTTCAAGATTACTAACTGGAAAGGATGCTGTAACTAAAACAGCTACTGCTAGAAGTGCAGACAGTGCATCTAAAAAGAACAACCATATGTATCCATTTCCACTTTCTAAAGGAACAGTGGTAAATTATTACACGATAGA
The DNA here is from genome assembly GCA_013400475.1 of Tricholaema leucomelas. Taxonomy (NCBI): domain Eukaryota; kingdom Metazoa; phylum Chordata; class Aves; order Piciformes; family Lybiidae; genus Tricholaema lacrymosa; species Tricholaema leucomelas. The sequence continues at coordinate 105,301 of WAAF01017528.1, read as the reverse complement.
CAGAGATGCTACTACTACTGAGACAATTTATTGTCTTACCATCCCAGAGCGCTTAAACAGACAATTAAAATATGATCTGAAATTCAAGATTTTCTCCCCAGCAACTTTTATGCCATAGACAAAGCATTATAACCTTGGAATACAGTCAACAAGGAGCTTACACCATAATAAGAAAGACTGCTGATTTTCTCCATATTGCTGTACAGAGCTACCAGCAAAGACAAGTTCCCTTGCTACCACGGAGACTTGCAGAATAAACACATTAATTAAATAATTTAAACATCGAGAGGTTTAGAGCAACCCAGAGACTCTTAAAAAAGAGATTAAACATTGTTTTGCCTTCTTGGTGAAAGCAGTCAGAGTGACAGCCCTTGACTTCAGTATATCCAGAGAACAAGTGTTATACAGGCAGAAGTTTGAAGTTTCAGACATTTAGCACTGTGCTTTGAGAACTTTCCATTTCAGAAGTACTTATGTCTTTCAGACTTACACTGCCTGGAGGGAGAAAGTAAATCAGAGATAAGCTTCAAAGATCAGACCCAAAAGTGTGTGTGGGCGTTCAGTATAGCCCATTTAGAGAAAAAGGAAAAAAAAAATCCATTATGTTTCTATCTGTGATGTGAACTGCCTGAAAGTTTGGGATCTTCTGATCTGTCAGCTGCTTTGAGTACACTGCAGAAAGGTGACGCAACAGCCAAGTCGGGATCTTAACATCAATTTAGTCAAAAGCTGGGACCACTCGGATTGGGGATTTGATGTATATGGACTGCAGCTTTGATGTACGTAAAGGTTATTTCTCTGTGTATGTAAGACTCTTTACTCTGGGGATCAGTCAACTTAATTGCGGGTTTTGTTAAGAGCTGCTGATTAGTTGAGGTTGTGAGAGAGATTCCACAGCACCAGGGAATGAAGAGAAAGCACTGAGCCTTGCCGCTCAGAGTTGAAAAAGCAGAGCAGTCAACTTAAAGTTTTCTATATGGAAAAAAAAAAAAAAAGAAAAAGAAAAAGAAAAGAAAAAAAATTAATTTTTTAAATGGTTCTAGCACAAAACTAGATTTTGTCTGTCTTCTGTTTGAAGTTTTCAGGCTTAGCCGAACTTCAGGCTGAAAGTGGAACAGGGGGAGGGACTGAGAACCCCACACAGATCACAACCAACAAAAATATTTGCAATAACTGCCGAGCAGTAAACCCACTTATTGGTTATATGAAACAGCAAATACTTGAATGGGATGTGACTTGATACTGAGCTCCGTTCTGAAGTCAGTGTCAAAGCCTCTGATAGCTCCAGTGAAAAACCATTCAGCATTAGCCTTTACGTGCTGTCCTCACGCCTTACACTGGGCATGAAACCAGGTAAAAGGTGATGGTACTTCTCTGTATGTCACAGGTGACCAGCAGCATTTGGAGAGGGGCTGTCTCCCTGGGATTTCAGGGAGATGTGCTTTTTGATGCACCTGCTGAGTTAATCCAACTCAAAAGCAAGACAAGGGGGAGAAAAATGCCTCCTAGCTAATACTCCATGTGAGATATCTTGGTGTCATTAAACATCTTGTCTTTTGCCAGAGATATGCTTCAAAGAACAGGGTAATACCACAAAATACAAATATTTTGACTGCTATTCTGTGTTTCTTATATGTCTACTTTGTTAAGAGCAGAAAATGTTAGTCAAGAAATTATTAATTTCTTCAAGACAGATAATATGGGAGATGAAGAAGGATGAATGGAACAGCCCACACACTGCCCTGATTCTCTGTAGCACTACGGCAGTAAAAGATTAACTGAAATTATACATTCAGTAGAGCAGGAGAGGACAAGAGAAGACCCTGAGCATTCTGAACCTGCAGACAGAGACGCAAATCCTACACCTTTTTCTTTCACTTGCTCTTCCATACAGCCATGAGCAAATCACTGCAGCTTTCTATGCCTCAACTTCCCTACCCAACAGCTGGAAGTAACCTAGATGTTGTTTTGTGCATGAAGTTCTCCAAAGTACATTTTTTTTTCTTGATTCCAGTTCCCCATATAGACACAAAAAGAACAGAAGGGAAGTTAGAGAGTTAAAAAGAAAATAAGTTAAAAAAAAAATAACCCAACCATTCTGGCCTCCTGAAATGGACCAGCAGCCTATAAACCAAGTAGTTCTTCCTATTCCCAGAGGTGGCTTCTACAGCAGCATTTTCTTTTACTATGCATTCACCGTGGAGTTTGTTTCTGCTTGGCTGGGCAATCAGGTATTCAGAGCATAATGTAAATGCTCAGAACAGAGAGGCACGAAAACTTTCCAGACAGAAACTCCAAGTGAAGGATTAACATTTCCCCCTCCTCCCTTCCCCCCGCACCCCCCCGCGATCCCTCAGCCCTCTCGTCCTTTTCCCCACTCCCCCACGGCAGCCGTCTGGGCACAGCTGCCCAGTCTGACCCCCACTGGTGGGGATAGCATGCTGAGCACAACCCCTGTGCCCTCTGCTCGGCAGCCTCTGCTCCAAGCCGCATACTCCTCTCTGCTTCTTCCTGATTTTGTTTTCCTTTCAAAAAAGAAAAAAAAAAAAAAAAAAAGGCAAAACACCACAGAAAAACCCTTTATTTCCTGCTTCGCCGTGGCAGCCCCGAGAATAGAAGCCTTGACACATCAAATTCTGGGAGCTCACCACTCACCAGGGCTGTGGTTCCTGGTCCAAGCGGTGACGAAGGAGAATCACCTCACAGTCTCTGGAGAGTGGCAGGGCTTGGCTGCGAAGCGCGCCCTGCGCCGATGGGCTTTTTGAGTTCGCTCTGTTCCAGAGTGAGTGCCGAGGCAGAGAAATTAGGGAGGGGAGAGGTGGGAAGGAAAATCACTGGAGCCTCTTACGATCAAACTTCCACTAAGCAAGAGGAAACGTCTTATAAATAAACAACAGCAAGAGAAACAAAAAAATCCATCCCGTCCTGCCAGAGGAATGTACATTATTGTCTCTTGACGGAAAACTTTACACCACAACAGAAAGCAAGAAAAGCAGCCATGTCTCCTGAAGCTACCCTCCCTTACTGGGGGGGCGGAAGGGGGAGGAGGAGGAGGGTAAGGAGAACTTAAAAAAAGAATAATTGGGAAGTTCATGCAATTTCCCAGTAGACAAACTAAACTGTCCAAATTCAGCAGATGTCACTATTCCAATTTCTTTAGATCTGGTCATCGCTCTGCTGTTAGGATGCATTCACGGAGGAAGTTCAAGGCAAGGGGAAGGAGAGGGTTACAGTATATAAATGTGTCTGTATAGATCTGTATATATTTATTTATGCACAATATAATCATTTAATGCATTTCATGATGCATATTTATAAGAATATTCTTATGTATGTATTCAAAACCACGAGGTATGTGGAATTCTTTTCTCTTGTACCTCCCCATAATATCTGAGATTTATGGGTGGGAGTTCCAATGCCTTAGTGCTCATCTCACAAGACTGCAGCTGTAGACTATGTAAAGCTCACGTTATCGTACTGAAACCCAGAGGAGAGGTGAGCTTGGAGATTTCAGCACAGTCCCTAGCTTTGCAAAAAAAAAAAAACAACAACAAAACCCAAACAACAAACCCAAAAACTATTGCATGATTTGGCACAACACATGGCAAATAGCAGGCTCTTCATGAGGAACTACAGATGGCAATTGAAAGAGTAATTCAAATAATTTATCAAGCACATTTGGAGACCTAGAATGGGGGATGGCTCAAGCCTGTGAGAAACCAGTATGCTACGAGTCGTTATTAGGGAGCTTATTAAACCTGCCTCGCATGTGCAGCATTAGAAGATCACAGATTGCTGATGAGACTGAGGTGTCTGACTATGTGATGGTTTGGGGTCACAACTAGGAAATGCAAAAGACAGCAGGAGAAGATCTGCTTCTGAGAAGAAGTAAGACAAAAGGCTAAAAGATCATGAGATGACTGGAAATGTCCTGGCATTTTTGCCCTGCAGTTAATTTAGAGGAGATACTGCTTTTTGAAACAGAGCAAAAATGCCAAATGCGTATAATGCTTATCCCAAAACTCAGCTTCCCAGTTCTCAAAGAAATTGCCTAATCTGTTGAATTCCTGAGGAATACCATAGTCACAAGACACAAATGGAAAGCTGTTTTTTTTAATCTAATTGGGTTTACATCTGTCTGTTCTTGCTGGTGACACAATGTTGTCACAGACTCTTGTTAGCAACCCTCAGTTTGTAATGCAGGTGAATAAGGCAGAGACAAGTTTAAGATTCAAGTATGGTTGAAAATGAAAGCTGAGAGCCTTTAAAGAGAAATTCATAGTGAATCACAGCTTCTTTAGGCTCAGATATATTGAGGAAGCTACTGTTAAAGCCATTCTAGATCTACAGTACCAAAGTGACCTTAATAAAAGGAGAAAGCATTTTCAAGAGACTTCTTAAGACAGAGCAGTAGAAGTGACATCAGCAATACAGCACCAGGCAAACCTGGGGCAAGAGAGGAATTGATTTTACCACACTAATTAGCAAATTCTAAATCTGGCCAGCTAACTCACACATTTGTTGATAACAATTTGTTGATACCAATGAGGTTCTAAGCCTGAGAGGACTTCAGGCAACTCAGAGAAACTGTTGGCTGATCTGACCCCATTAAGAAGTCTTTTGCTCACTTATAGATCAGCTCTTTCTTCACCCGTTACTACCTGCATGTTTACTAGGATTGTCAGAAATACTTACATAAAGGGAGACAAATTTGACCTCTTTCAAGTGAAACCTTAGAGGTGTCCAGAGAGTCAGGTGCTCAGAGAGCAGAATGGCATGCAAACAATAATGGAAATTAATTTGAACAAGCAATTCCTGTCCATGCCAAGGAAAATCTTCAACATTTCTAAGCAGGCTTAATCAACTCACCTTAGGTTCCCAACACCTTAGTCGTCTTTGAGGAATTTACACAGATGGAAGTGAAGGCAGCATACAGCCCACGTGTTTAAGAAATCGTTTGCTAAACAATCCAGGTATCAATAGCAGCCATTAAATGAAGCACTCTGTCATTCCTATCACTTAGTATCATTAAGCATGAGGGATGGTTGTATACTATAAAAAAAGGGAGTAGAGAAACAAGCAAAATCGTATATCTAAACAAAATAATGCTATCAAGTTTCTGAAAATTAGACCAAAAACCCCCACATACAGTGAGTAGATCACACAACTGTGATCAAATTCTCAGCAAATTCCAACTGTCTGCCTGTCAGGACAGAGCATTTCCGTTACAGATTTCAGCAGACTGAATTGTGCCATTCCTGTTTCACTACCATTAACAGTAGCCACATCCTCAGAACTGAAAAATAAGAAGAGCCAGGAGGACAATCATTTTCCTCCGATTTTTTATTTTGACATTTCCCATTCGTGCTCTTTTTCAGAGTTTTAATTTGGCAAAGGCACGTTTCAGCCTGTCTTTTAGCAAGTCACTAATAACTTGGGATGCAAGATCTCATATTTCATTTTTTTTCTTTTTTTTTGCTGCTGCTGCTGCTGCCACCACTAAATATTTCATTTACCTTGAGTACAGCAGACCACTCTGGAAGGTTTATTTTCTTTTTCTTTCTGTGACACTGTTTGCAGACCAGTTTTTGTGTTCCATTGTTTGCATTAGGCTAGTTTGATCCTACCTGTTAAAGTAAAAGCAATAGACTGCCTACAGATATATTTTCTTTCTTTACATAGCTTGGTGAGGCAACTGTGCTAAGGTTCCTATATTCAGATAACTGGGAGCCTCAGAGGTGGTACTAATTAAAAAACACGCTTTCCCCACACAATATTTCGTAACACTCATTGCAGTTTTACACACACAAGTAGAAATGTATACATCTCTACACACACACACACATGCATAGGAATAAAATCATCAGAAGTTTACTTCTACCTCCTGACTTGGCTGTTAGCCTTTGAACTAAAAGACTTCAAGTTTTTGGCTGCAGTTCTACATACACATACACAGAAAACACAGAACTAAGCAGAACCCTGTTAAAAACAACAGTATAATCTATGGGTTTCTCTGCCTGTCTTGTATCAGTCTAGAGAGGATGAGCCTCATAAAGGCTGATGCTCTCCCTCCATCTCACCATAGAAAGAGAAGAAACCCAGCAGCGGTGGGTATTTGATGACCCTGACTTTTCTCTCCTCCTCTCTACGCATCCTTCCATGCAGCTAAGTCTCGGTGCTGCAACCAGACCTTCAGAGCAGCTGTAGATAAGCACATGGAGGTTAATTCTGCCTTTTGCTCCATTAACCTTCACTCCACCTTAGTGGCACCATCGATAGGGAAAGATAGCAAGCTGGCACAGGCAGGAGAGCCAGGCACACACAGCAGGCCAGGCAGCACTACAAGGGGACTCACAGCATGACAAGGCTGTCTCTGGATCCTGGGCTTCACAGGATTTGGAAACTAGTTTCCTTTGTTCCTGCCAGCCTTGCTCTCAGCACTGAACTCTTGGAGGATGTCTGCAAGGGAAGCTTCATGGCAGTTCCCTGAAGCTTTACCCTCTGCTATATGTTCCTCTGTGTAGGAGATACACAGCCTTTGGCAGTGGGTGCAAACAGATGAGATAAACAGAGAGATAGGATAAACCTAGTAGGAGCCTTTTCCAGATGTAGCGTGTCTGTCTATAAACAGAGATTCTTCCAGTGTCCTCCAGATGCAAACACAGAGTTGAGATTTTTGTTGTTTCCTTGTCTAGTACAAAGCAATTAAAATGTAACAACCTCTCAAAATCTTCCTTTATTAAAAAAAATAGGTCAGGGACACAGAAGCAGTCAGCCTTGGTTTGGAGTGGGCAAGCAAACAATTTTCATTTGATTGTGCCCTTGTTTTTGTAACTAGCTTTTCTGCTACGACCCACTATACTTGCCCTGTCTGCTGTGCTAACCAGCAACATGCCTTTTTAATCTGCCTTCCTGGGGTCTGCATTTGATTACAGCATTCATGTTCTATTTAGATTCTTTTGAATCATGCCCTGTGGTGCTAGCACGAAAGGTGTTATTTATAAAATGAAATTCTGTTGTATTGCAACTTGGATTCAAAGAGGACAAGTAATATTAAATACTTACTTTGTTTAATAATATCTTGGATTTATTAACTCAATTTCATTACAAGATTAGAGATGGTAACCTGGAGGGGGTTATTAACTAATAAACAGGCTTCAGGCAACTTCCCCCATATAAAATAAAATAAAACCCCATAGATATGCATTTACACTACCTCTGTTCTGAAGGCTCAGATACACACCTGTAGCTCAAAAGAATGGATTTCTTGCCAGATAGTACTGTAGAGAGCGCCTGGCTGGAACCTGCTAAGTTCATGGTGCCTTTAGGACAATGGGCCTCCATACACAGCAGCTATTCCAAGTGACCATCCCTTTTTAATTGGTTGCATCCCATGTAAGTCTACCACTTAGCCCTGGCAGAACTTATGCAGGCTGCAGTTACTTCAAACCACTCTGGGCAGCACACCAGAAGTCAGGAAACCTTCCCAACCCATCTGACCCTTCTCGACTAACCCAGCAGAGCAAGGCTTACATTTGTCAGCTACTCCATAGCTCTTAACTCTGACAGCATCAGTCCTACAGGTTGCAGGATGTACCACAGAACACACATCTCAAGCACTTGAGGAAAATTCAAGGCAGCATGCTATTTCTCCCCAAAGCAAGCTCCTAGGTCATCAAAGAGCTTCTCTTTCTAGGAGAGGGTAGAGCAAGTTCCTGGCTTTGGACATAGTGTGCTCCAACTCTGTATTCTGATACTTAACTCTTTTTAGTAACTTAGACTACATTTAGAACCAGTGCATATTCTGTTCAGTTGGATGCTGCACAACTAGCACTTGAATTAAACTGCAATCTCTTCATCCAGCAAGCTGATGCACACTTGCCAGCATACAATCCTAGGGATTAGGCCAAAGTTAGACAATTCACAGAAGATCCCTAAGAGTACAAGATTACTGAGATGTAATTTTTGGTCCATTTCCTAAATAAACCAATGAATGCTAGCATGCTTAAATCCCTTTTCTTTGAAACACTCTAAGACAAGATGTAGCTTATGTGACTTTGAACCTGTCAGGTCCACAATAAACCCTGAGTCTGACATGGGAAAACAGTGCAGTATCAATGTCACAGATATTACAGGCTGGGAATTCCCACTTGGAGGTGCACGGCTGCTAAAAGCTTTCACCTCCCATCTGTTGCACAGTTAGCTGTGAGTCACCTGCAGTCAGCTTCATTAGACCCAAGGTGTCATTCAAATAAGACAAGCTATTGCTAGAACAAGAGAAATCAGATTTTTAAGTGTTTGATAGATTAAAAGGAAAGTGTCATGATACCCTAAATGGATATTCAAATACTCCAGGTCTCACTTTTCAGCTACTTAGAGATTGCTTGCCTTTGCTTAAAGCCGGATGGTAGGCAGAGACCAAAAATAAAGGACGAGTGGTTTATTTTTTTTTCACTCATGTGGTGTTGCTCATTGCAATGACTCAGAGAAACATACAATCCAGTGCATGAAGAAAACGAAAAGAAAGAAATACTTAACGAGTTAAATCTGTCCAGAAACAGATCTGAATTTAGTGATCTCTAAAATTCAGGAGAGAACACCTACAGCATGGTGGTGCATGGATATTCCCAAGAGAAACTGAGGTTAAGTCACAGAATTGTATGGAGAAGAGGTTAATTTGGGTCAGAAACGAAGGGAGATTGAGAAACAGATTTATGGTGAAACTTTCAAAGGCAAAAGCAAATAATTGCACTCGCAAAATCCATGTGCATCATTGTTACAAACAAAAACACATGCTTGGACTCTCTACAGGCAATCTGGCATCTGTCTCCCATTCCCTCCCTCCTCCTGACCCTGAGACCTCTCTCTCTGGAATTTTTTGTCATATGAATATTCCATAATGCTCTGCTCAGCTCCTATTTTCATGAAAAGTCAGTAAAAACGCATTAGCTAATAAGTGGAAGTTCACAGCATTACTGTCAATCAGTGGTTGCTTTCCATGAGAATGGAGACAGATCTCAACTGAGAAAAATAGTGAGGTTGAGGCAGAAGTGATATTCAATCTATGTACATTATGTACACATACCACTTTGAAACTACTAAACCAGCTTATCTGGCATTTAATTTGTCACCAGCCTCTCAAGGGTATCTACAAAATAAGCAAAGATTAAGCAACATTCATTTGGGTCATTTTGAAGTGAGGCAGGTACAAAATATATTATTGAATATGTTAGGAATACAGCAACTTATTCTCTCTTTCCTCATTTCTTTCTATATGCTTAAACTCACTATTAAATAAGAAACAAAAATTGAAGCTTTTTTTTTCCTAGCTCTTTTTCATTTTATTGTTTAAATTTCACTTCCCCAGGTCTTAAAGTCTAACATTTCTACCCTAAAAGAATTAGTAAGTGAAGTCTGTAAGCAGTACTGTGGATTACAAAGGGAAACTGTCTCTGTACTGTTGATAAAAACATGCTACTGTTTCTGAATTAATGCAGTCTGTTTTCCAGGCTAGGAGAGTATATTCCATGATGCAGGTGCAGGTTTACAAAGGCACCTTTACCTTCTACTGTTTTTATCCAAAGTTTCTTACATTCAGCTCTAGAACTAAACAATCAATGCAAGAAAATAAATGGAAAAAAAAAAACCACCAAACAGCAATTTCATCTGTTTTGGTTTTGTGGGTTTGTTGTTGTTGTTGTTTGTTTTGTCTTTGTTTTCTGAGAGTAGCAAACACAAAAATGCTGCAAAATGCAGATCCATTTCTACATTTCAAATGTCTTTAAAATGTAATACACTTGGGTCAATAGCTTTATAAGGGAGCACTGTGAGAAGAAGGTAGTTTCATAACTTCATTACAAAGAAGGCATCAGTTTAAAAAATATACTTAAGACTATTCAGATAAAAGCTCTTGGGTTTACTTCCAATTAAATTAATGGAGAGTGAACTTGCAGTGGGTGGGACAGAAGTGCCAGCAAACCCAAAACTAGTTGACAGACACAGTACAAAAACCTAATTCTATGCAACTGCTTCAGTGCAACCAATCTCAAGAAGAACAAACTAGTTCTGCAGGGACAGATAGTCTGAATGGAAAAACAGACGACCTCAGGGAAGGAACACCACTGGATGAAGCCTGCATGAACTAGAAATCACTTAGTCTCCCAAAGACCCACCAAGACATAAGAAAAAATGAATGAAATGCCATTTGTATGCATTCTTCCATGTCTCCACTTTCTTTCCACTCTTCTCAACCAAGAATCATTCTGAATGTAGCTGCCTAATAAAAAAAAAAAAAATATTTTCTTTTGCTCAGTGAACATTTAAAAAGTTTCTGAGTCAGACCCGTTTCTAAGGCAAGCAAGAATCTCACTATAGCCACATGGTGGGAGAAATTTCTCCCTCTTGGGGTGCCCTCTTTTTGCCCATGTGAGGTCTGCCTTTGAAGCCCACTCACACAGCTCTGTAACACATTGTAAAAGCTCTTTAATTAACCAGCTGCTGATATAAAATTGATACTTGGTTTCCATACTGAGATTCTGGGGCATACTGCAGGAAGCCAAAGGACGTGGTTCCAACATGGCTGCAATCATGTTTCACAGGATCCAGTGAACCCCATATTGGTTTTTTTTATTCTAGCATCCAGCACTCTGGCCCATTACAGCCACATTATGTGATAGAACAAACCAGTCTGACCCCAGGAAAAGGCTTGATCCTCTTTGTATCTCGGTTTCCCCAAGTGTCAGGCTGGAAGACTAATTCTTTTCCATGTAATAAGGATGTCTTGGGAATTATCTACTTAACAGCCAGATGAAAAAAAAAAAAGGCTCAGAATGGCAAAGTACTGTGGGGCTGAGTGAGTAGGCTTGCTTCAGTAACATGGCTGTTGACAGTAGGCAGCAGGTAGCACAGATCTCATGAAAGATCATTCATGTCAGTTTTAAGTTACGTACATTTTTGTGCCTGTTCCAAAGGCCCCCAGAGATTAAATACAGATGAGTGCTATTACACAGCCAATGAAAAATACACTCTTTTAGCAGTTTTATTCTTTTATCAATTACTACTTTAAGAGACTTGCACTGTATTATTTTATATTGGCCAGTTGTAAAAATAATTTATTCCCTGAAGAGTTTTATTCCTTTAACATTTCAAATTTTTGTTCAGTGTTTACCATGTGACCATTTTGGACAGACCATGAAAGGAATACTTTATTAAAGGAGCTAATACAGCCTTTTTTCTTAGGTTCTTTTTGACTACGCTTCAAACAAAACACCTGGATAGGATTTCTAGTAACACAGAAAGTCTAGTAAGGTTTTTGCACGTTGGTTTGCATTAATGCATTTTCACCAGGAGAAAAAAAATCAGATTTCTGGCAAAGCATCAGAACTGCCTATTGAGGACCAAACCCAGCTTCCTCCCTTATTCTAAGTACATCTTCTTTTCTTAAGCTTGCTCTGGCCAAGGGCTATTCAGAAGAAAAATGAGCTCCTTACAAACTTGAAACCCATGTGCCATTGGGACGAAAAACCTGTCAAGTACGCATAAAGCAGCTAGCAGGAAAGCATGCTCAAACACTATTCAATGACTGACGTTGTCAGGTAGCTTTGTGACGTAGTTCTCTCAGTAAATAGTGATGAGAAATATGTACAGTTGGATCAACGGGGCAAAAGCTACATTTGAGAAGACAGTATCACAGATGCAGGAACACAAGACGTGTTCAATAGAGGTCTTTGATACCTCAGAATAAAGCGACATCATTATTCATGTCTCAGTTGTGGTCATATACAGTCCAGAATCAATTAAGATTCAAGCCATCTGGGATGGAAACCACCTAGGGATGAACAGGAGAACAGACAAGGTGTGCAACAGAGCAGAGCACTGCCAAAAGAGAACTAACCTTTGGTTCCCACACCATTGCACAGGTTTGTAAAAGCTTTGCTGCTCAACAGAATATGTTGATTTCATAGAATGGTTTAGGTTGGAAGGGACCTCAAGGATCATCCAGTTCCAACCCCCTGCCATAGGCAGGGACACCTCCCACTAGAGCAGGTTGCCCAAGGCCTCATCCAGCCTGGCCTTAAACGCCTCCAGGGAGGAAGCATCCACAACCTCCCTGGGCAACCCGTTCCAGTGTCTCACCACCCTCACTGTAAAGAACTTCCTCCTAACATCCAGTCTAAATCTCCCCTTTTCCAGTTTAAAACCATTACCCCTTGTCCTGACATTACAAGACCTCATTACTAATCCATCATTCTGATCGGACAATGAAGGATTTCCTGAGGTTCACAAACCTTGTTAGTTATGGGGGACCCATCTCAAACTAACCCTGGAGCTGCTCAAGTAAATGCATGCCATATTCAACGTTCTGTACAACTTCGGCCATAAACCCTGGAGGCCCTAAAATGCTCACCTGACTTTTGCTTTATGCTACTGAACTCTGGGTGAGAAGACTGGTGAAGCTCATAGCTACCACCATTCAGTAGCTCTCAATGCAGTTTACAAAGGGATTTCCTGTTTTACAAGGGCAAAACTAGTACAGCAAAGTGGAATCCTTTATTCAAGATTGTTGAGTATACCAGTGGCAGAGCGGGGACAGAGCTCTGGTTACCTGTGGTCCATACATCCCACCAGACACCACGCCTAAAGAAAACAGATACTGCAAATTAGCAGTGAAGTTTTGTACCACTCTAATGAGCAGCTGTAGACACACCAATCCCCTCAGCTACCTTGTCCTGCTCAGTCACATAAGTTTATTCACTGGATCTGGATGAAAAGAAGTCCTTTGCTAAGTGGAATGACTTGTGTCAATCTGTAGCCCTTTAAAATACTGACTAATTTTAGACTTTCTGTGGTTAAATACATTTGTAAACTATTAAAACAGTCTCCTGGTACATGGAAAACATATGGTTTCAACAATGTTATTCCTTCATGAAGGGCTGTTTCTTCAAAGTTTCCTTTAGTTGTACACTAAGCTTGCTTGTTCAGAGCGCTTATTTTTGTAACTCTTTCTCCTCCTTTCCACAGCTGTTTACTTAAAACGATACATATGTGCATGTGTGTATTTATATATTAAAAACACATACATTTATTGACTGAAGATGAAACTGTAAGGTGCTAGTCAGAAAAGAATATAAAACCTACATGTCCCGAGGAATGTGGATCGTATCGCATTTGCAAGAGAGCAAAATCATGGCACTGTTTGCATTTCTTACACATTTGGTTAATACATCACAAAAAACCAGGGAACAAGACAGCCTGCCCAGCCTGAGACCTACATACACGTTCAGAAAAAGTCCTTACCTTTTCTTGGAGCCAACAGCCTACTAAGGAAGAATACTCATTATTTCCTCATTGCTTCTAAAATATTACTCTGTAGCTGCTTTCAGTTTTAACTGCTTTTCCCGGGACTATTAGCGACATCTGAGTTATCCATGCAACAGCAATGTGTCCTTGTGGCTGACAATGGTATCCTGGAGCGCATCTAGAAAAGTGCATCCAACAGCTCTAGGGTGCTTCCCGTCCCTCTTTACTCTGCCCTGGGGATGCCACAGATGGAATACTCCCCAATTTAAGAGAGACAGGGGTTTATTTGAGGGAGTCCAAAGGAGAGCTACGAGGATGATTAAAGGACTTGAGCACCCCTCCTGTGAAGAAAGACTGAGAGACCTGGGGCTGTTTAGTCTTGAGAAGAGAAGGTGGAGAGGGCATCTTCTTAATGTCTCTAAATATCTGAAGACTGGGTGTCACTATGAAGGTGCCAGTCTCTTTTTGGTGGTGCCCAGTGACAGGACAAGGAATACAGGGTATAAGCTGGAATACAGGAAGTTCCACCTCAATATGAGGAGATAATTCTTTACTGTGAGGGTGCTGGAGCAGTGGATCAGGCTGCTCAGAGAGGTTGTGGAGTCTCCTTCTCTGTAGACTTTCAAAACTCATTTGGATGCATTTCTCTGTGGTCTGCCCTAGGTGATCTTGCTTTGGCAGGGTGGGTGTATTCAATGATCTCTAGAGGTCCCTTCCAAGCCCTAACATTCTATGATTCTATGTCAGACTGTGTTCATAATTCTTGGCTAGTTCTACAGTCACCCTACATTTGCCTTCCCTCCCCAGACTGATCCCAGCAAACCTGCATTGCAGCAGTTTGTGAACTTAAAGGAAACTGTGTTTATGTTGAGTATCTTGCTTGGCAATACAAACTGCTAGTGGACAAGAAATTAATCCTAACCTTTTGCACTTGATGGTAGAAAGGGACAAGACCAAGCTAGTCTCTTAAGTGAGGAAACAGTCATCCTCAACCAATGTCTGAAACACAGTGCAAAACAGAACTTCACAAATTCCATCAGCCTTTGGATGAAATTAAGCAGGAGGCAACTTTTCAGCAGCCAAGTGGGTTACAATGAGCATCACATGTTCAGTTCTGAAGAACAGTTGTTCTGGCCTAATACTAGTCTGAATAAAAAAGATGGGGAGAAGGAGAATATTACTTATATCAGAGCAGAAGTACTGCTCTGAGGACACTGAGAATCTTTTTTCTTGGAAACATGCTAGTCTTATGTCCACTAAATTAGGAAAAACAGCTAAGTAAACACACCAGAACAGAAGCAGAATTGAAAAAGGCAAGGTGACAAAAATGTAGGGTATGAGTTGGGTACCAGATTCTATTGCTGGATAAGAAAAAGTAAAAGCCAAACAAGAACATAAATTCCTATCAGATATTAGCTACATTGTTTAATGAACTTTTGGGATATGCTCAAATACCATGACTGCAGAATGATAATCTATAAACCAGAATTGAATAGTTTTCTTCTCAGGCATGGGGTTCCCCCCCACTTTGTATTTTACTGCTCTTTAGATTGAAATATTTTCTGTGTGAATTTATCATATCAAGGTTGGAACAGATGTGTATGCATCAGACTGAAGTGTATGCATCTGACTGAAGTGTATCCATCTTGTTTGCACCAAGAAATCTAAAATATTGCTTGTGCAAAAATCTTGATTGAAACTATAGAGGTCAGAAAGAAACAACTGTCAATGCAATCAAAATGAATAAATTAATAGGTTTACAGTTCACATAATCTGTCCAAGTAGCACTGTTTTACCTCCTAAGTAAAGGGAGCCACAGATTTCACTTGGTTAGGTCTGCATTAAATTCATACGATGAATGACTTCTTTGAACTGTAAGAACAGAAGGAAAAAGTAGCTAAGAGTGAAATCAAGGTAATGAAGATTTGACCTGGCATGGGAGAACAACTGTCAGTTAAGGAGATGTAATGAAGAGAGAGAAACACTTGAAGGAATAGGTGTCTGTACACTGAGTAGAGGCACTTGCAAAAGACTTGGTAAATCTGTAATGCAAATACAGAGAAGAGAGCACTAGGACAGCAAGGGAATGAAGAAAGATAGAGATAAATTCCACTTAGGCCTAAAAATGACCAAGGATGTATTAACTGTGAAATATAATTGATAGGTCAGCACATCTGAACTATCTATTGTGTTTGAATTTAGACTTCTTGCTTGATGTAAAAAAATACATTTCACAAAGAGAGAATCTGGCCTCCAGATGGGATGCTGAAAGAATTGCTCTTTGCTTTATTTGTCCATGTGGGCTTTTGCCACTCTTGCTGGAATAGCGTGGAGGACAATCACTTCAGGTGTAATGAAATGAGTGCCCTAATGTGAACACTTCTGAACATGACATCCATCATGCCTTGCATGAACTGCAATGCCAGAACTCTCCACCACCACCGCTCCGTCCAGAAAATGCCCTCAAATATTTGAGACATTCCTGGAATTAACAAATAAGTGCTGATTTGGCCTGGCTGGTTGCTGCCTGGTATCCCTGGCTGGCAGTGCCTTACAATGGATGGTATTGTTATGTTGCAGCAATTCTTTTGCTTTTCTTCTTAAATTTCCCAATACCAACATGAAGAAGACTGATTCATTTCAACTCTCAAATCAAAGATATGACTCATTTTAAGTAAGCTTTTGTTGGATGCTTAGTCTATCAAACCATGCATTCTTTAGATTATTTGGCTTCTACAGATTATATAATCAGGCAGATACAACAATTTTGGTTGAACTCAGGTACACAGTATTTTTGTCTTGAAAAGTTAGACAAGAACAAACAGTTACAGTGCAGTCTCATCTAAAGTCTGTGACCAAGCCTTTCTGTGCAATCTGGAAAGAGCTGCAAGGTACAGCTTGTTTAACTTCTTAGACAATGACAAAAATCAAGTAAAAGGGCAAAGAATAACAAAAAAAAAAACTTTTGTCAGGTCCCAAGTCACTGAAGCTGCAGTGCTTGGAACTTTCTTTATGCAATACACCTAAGTGTCAGGTCACAGCCTAAAAACCAGAAAAGAAATTTCCTCTGTTGTGCTTTCATCCCAAGATGCAGCCCATAGCACATCATTTAGAATCACAGAATCAGTCAGGGTTGGAAGAGACCTCCAAGATCATCCAGTCCAACCTAGCACCCAGCCGTCTCCAGTCAATTAGACCATGGCACTAAGTGCCTCATGTTCCAGTCCCTTAATCATCCTTACAGCTTCCATTGAACTCCATTGAACTTTCTCTAGTATTTCCCAGTCTCTCTGTTTTCCTCTGTAAAAGGACCATGCATGTTGCATATCTGCCTTGCAACTTTGTCCTTTCCAGATACTTTTGGATAATAGGACCAGGACTGTATTTGTCCCAATTATTGTCTTAAGTGTGGGTGATCTATGATTCTATGAAAAGGCTGAGAGACCTGAGGCTATTTAGGCTGGAGAAGAAAAGATTGAGAGGGGATCTTATTAATGTTTGGAAATACCTGAAGGGTTAGTGTCAAGAAGAAGAGGGCAGTCTCTTTTCACTGGTACCCAGTGATAGGATGAGGGGCAACACACATAGACTGGAACACAGGAAGTTCCACCTCAACATGAGGAAAAAAACTTCTTTCCTGTGAGGGTGGTGGAGCACTGGGGCAGGCTGTACAGGAAGGTTGTGGAATCTCCTCTAGAGATTTTTAAAAGCCACCTGGATGTTTTCCTGTGTAGGCTGCCCTAGGTGCAGCCCCACTTGATTTGGTAGTGGGGTTGGACTCAGTGATCTCCAGAGGCCCCTTTCAACCCCTACCATTCTATGATTCTATGAATATTTAAATTACTTTTCAGACTTAACTACCAGGTCATTTAAAGTGAAGCTGCTAAATGCAGTGCCTCCCTTGGGTGCACACAGGTACACCTATATGCTTTCATATATTTATACATAAATTATACTTACACTCACATAGATTCAAGCACACACCCACACACAATATAAATGACTCATATAAATATTTGACATGGTAGCAGGACTGCATGCTTGGGACCTGTTCCATAAACCTACTCAACTCTTTCTTTACTGGACTTGAAAAGAACAACTTGAAAGCAGAAAGTAGCACTGCTGCCGTCTGAGCAGGATGACTACCAATTACATGCTCTCCTTTCACTTCAATGTCTTAACAATCCCATATGGCAGTCTAGTCCCATAAAGAGATCCAAATGTTCCTGGGACCCACTACCCATGTCGTATGACAAGTCTGTCTTTCCACTTACCTATTTATTAGAAAAAGGCCAAAAACAATTGCTTACAGCATGTGGGAGACCAGAAGGCTGGACATACTTGTGTAAATATTTGTGTACAGACATAAAGTCTCCTGAGTAACATGGAGATATAGGGAGGCAGATTTAGTCCAGTCCCTCCTCTGCAATGGAGGCCAAGAGCATGCATCCAGAAGGAAAAGTATAAAACCAAATGAAGCCCTTTTTCATACCTTCCTAGATTTTTTTTCCTCCCTTCAGTAATTTAACTGATGGGCTTGTACCATATAATCATAGAATATCTCAAGTTGGAAGGGATCCATAATGATCATCAAGTCCTGCTCCACACAGGGCTAGCTGAAACTAAACCACGGGCTCCACTAAACCTGGAGGTGGGGTTAAATTGAACCAGTAAAACTAGTAACCAAAGCCATAAACAATATCTGAAAGTGGTAACAAAACACAAGCACAACTGTAAATAATGACAACATCATATTGAAAAGATGCTTTGAAAAGGCAGTGGGTAGAGTGCCATGCCATCATACCCATGCCACTTGTCATTTCTTCAGGTGGCTTGTTCACTGCTAGCGTGGGTTCTCTGAACTGTGCTGGTAGTGCCTAGTTTTCTAACGTCCCCTGGACTAATTGCCCCAAGATCAGATTGGTCTTGCAGTATCTAATAGCAACATGTGTGTTCATTACTGCAGCCTGGTGTCTTCTGCTGGAATGTTTTCTGAGATACCAAGGCTTTTGGGAATAAAAGGTGGCCAGAAAAAAGAAGAACAGTGGAAAAATGGATGATTTCTGTACTATCTGTGAATCTGATCACTGTCTGAGTTAAAGGCCCCTTGCAGTCAATCAGTGTCAGATCACAGAAAACACAACAAGAAAGCTCAAGCAATGAAGACCTGCTAGAATTTTTCTGAACACACCCAAGTTCTGAACACACCCAAGTCTGAACACATCCAAGTGTGGCAACGTTGGGGAGAATTCAACTCAGTTATTTTAACTATCTAAAGTCTGCAGTTTGCCAGGTACCCTTGTGAATAGAGACAGGAACCTGTAAAAAGATATTTGTCCCATCATAGTAGAATTGTTGAAGGAGGAGAAAAAATCACAGTCTGGAAGGGTCCATTTCTCTTCAGTTATTTTAGAGAAAATTCTAAAGTGCTGACTCTCAGATTTCAAGGTTAAGCAGGAAGGACTTTAAGCCTAGACTTCAACACTGTCAGCGATGAGTTGGACCCAAAATGCTCGATTCCAGAACTTCAGAATTTGAAGGAAGTTTAAATCCCAGCTCACACCAAACTTGACAGACTTCTCCTGTACGCACATGCTTCTGTCTTGCTGCAGGGGAGCTGTGTGTTGGGGGAATTTCTCTAATGCTTTTCTGCTGTAAACTGGTACTCATTTCTTCCTTTCCATCTGATGGCATTCCCAATATACAGATGGGAAGAATAAATCATCTGGGATCTCTTCCTCTATACCGACAAAAAGGGATTTATGTACAAACCCTGGTAACGGTAGCAGAAGCGTTGTGAAGAAATATGCACTAAGAAGAGAACATGACCTTGAGTTTAAAAGAATCCAAAGCTCAGACATCTGGGGACCCCTGGTCATGAAGACAAAGAAAGAACTAAGAAATGCAGCACAGCTAACTTCTGCCACAACCTGATGAACTCAGGTCGCCATTATTCGGGAGCAGAAATTATTACAAATGAAACATTTTCAAGGTGATTTTGCTTTCACTTATCATTTGTTTGGATATTTAAAAACCATAACCAGAATAACTGTCAGAGGTTCATATAGGAGGAAAAGCAACCCAATTCCATTCATTGTTTTAAATACAACAGAAAGCAGTGTTATTCCCATTAGAAGTAATGAATCAGGATGCTACTCTTCGTTTAGTTAAGTCTCTGTTGTACTGGGAAGAAGGGTACAGAGAGGATCCCTATGTGTACTCTCCTGGTTTTCTCATTCCACCTGGAGAAGCAAAAAATGAGCCTTTGCACAAGTTACTCCCAGTGCATCCAAAGACACCGCCTGTGGGGGTATGCAGCAAATTGTCTGCCTTCAGGGAAACCTTAAGAAAAGCTTTTAACAGATTCTTGCAAGAAGAATTAAATAGTTCTTCAAAGAACAGATGGGAGAAGAAAAGAACATTTTTCCATAGCCCACACCTGCTTCAGTCTCATATAACTACATGATTATAGCATTCCTATCTTAAATCATTCTCAAAAGGGGACCAAGTTTAAACTTTACAAACCTCAAACCCTAATATAACTAGACAAAATACTACTCAACCCTGCTGAATGCTTTATACAAATTCTTAGCTAATGGAGGTAAATTCTGCTTGAGGGCGGTACCATATTTATTTTGACTTTAGACCTGACTGAAATCCTGCAACTCTTTGTGAGGAAGGAAGGAAGGAAGGAAGGAAGGAAGGAAGGAAGGAAGGAAGGAAGGAGGGAAGGAAGCAAGGAAGGAAGGAAGGAGGGAGGGAGGGAAGGAAGGAAGGAAGGAAGGAAGGAAGGAAGGAAGGAAGGAAGGAAGGAAGGAAGGAAGGAGGGAAGGAAGGAAAAAAGAAAGAGAAAGGGAGAAAGAGAGACAGGGAGAAAGGGAGAGAGAGAAAAAGGGAGAAAGAAAGAAAATTTCAAGTGTGCTTACCAGATTCCAAACTGGGTAAATACAATTTTCTCATTTCAGTTCATTTCGCAGTTTCAACGGCCTGTTTTCTCCCTCTCTACTTTAAGTTAGTGAATAATGTTCTTGTTTATTATTCTTTAAATGGTCCTGGTTTTTGCATTTGGTTTTGTTGTTTTTTTAGTTGTTTTTGTTTGTTTGTTGGTTTGGTTTGGTGTTGGTTTGGTGTTTTTTTAAGTAGGTGGTAAGATTCTTGTACAATTTCTTTTAAAGTTCAAAATCTTGATTCAGCTTATGTATGCTTAGCTATTCCTCTGAATTTTCAGTCCTACAGGACTAGTCATACACTTAAATAGTTAAGCAGTGATAAATATTCACAAAAGCAAAACCTAAGTTTCAAAGTTCTGTTTGAATATTTTCAGGTAAAGAAGCCTACCAAAATACAAAATACTGATACCAGTGTTTATATTACTGTCATTGCTCTGAAATCAGAACAAATATATAACATAAAATGCATATGTAATGTAAATATTGCAATATTTACAAACACCGTTCCCAGAAGATGTCTCAAAATCAGTGAGTTTCTCAAAATCCAGAAGAAACAAATCACCTTTCTGAGCTGTTAAGTATTGCAAATTGCACCACCCATCATACAAAATAGAACAGAATCAAAGAACAGAATCATAGAATCAGGCAGGTTGGAAGAGACCTCCAAGATCATCCAGTCCAACCTAGCACCCAGCCCTGGCCAAGCAACTAGACCATGGCACTAAGTGCCTCAGCCAGGCTTTGCTTGAACACCTCCAGGGACAGCAACTCCACCACCTCCCTGGGCAGCCCATTCCAATGCCAATCACTCTCTCTGGCAAGAACTTCCTCCTCTTCTCCAGCCAAGACCTCCCCTGACACAACTTGAGACTGTGTCCACTTGTTCTATTGCTGGTTGCCTGGGAGAAGAGACCAACCCCCACGTGGCTGCAGCCTCCCTTCAGGTAGTTGTAGAGAGCAATGAGGTCCCCCCGAGTGTCCTCTTCTCCAGGCTGCACACCCCCAGCTCTCTCAGCCTCTCCTCTCAGGGCTGTGTTCCAGGCCCCTCACCAGCTTCGTCACCCTTCTCTGGACACAGTCCAGTACCTCAACATCTCTCTTGAATTGATTTTTTTAATAATTTTTGTAATAATTTTTCTAAGTCTTCTTAGTGGCTTTTCCTGTTGTTACTATGTCTGACACAGAGAAAATACTATTTAATTTGGTTTCTATCCTTTAAACAAGAGAACAGGCTATCTTCAGGAGTACCTGCATATGAAGCTCAGACCAGGGCATACAGATGTTGCTAGAAGCATTTGTTCTTAGCTAAGTGGTCTTTGGTGCAGGCTTATTGGGAAAGTTCCCAAAGCTGTAAGAATAATTGCTCTGAAGCCAATGGAAGTTCTGGGTGTGACATTAAATGAGAAAGGAATAGGTCCACATAGGCTTGTACAAATTAGAAATATATGAAGCAAACTGTGACTCTCCTGCTGATACCTTAATTTGAATTTTTAAACCAGAAACTCCTTCCTCTGCTTTTCACATAACATCTTAATTTTGTCCTGCCCTTCACTCAGAAATCTGGTCACATATATGGTCAAGAACAGGAACACAAAAATCCAGCATTGCATCCTGATGCACTGTTTACTTCTTTCTTTAGCAAAATTCCTTCTGAGATCAATAGAAGAGTATAGGTTAAAAAAGCAGCTGAGAAACAATAACACTCAAATAATGGAAGTCACATGATGTCATGGTCCTGTGACAGCCTGCCCAAACTGGGATACACAAGACTAGGAACTGCCACTGAAAAGGATTTTTTTCATGATGTATCAAATGCACTTTGACTTCTTTTTAGGGATTCCCTTAGGCTTGTTGCTGGAATTCAAACCAGCTCCAAAGTCCAGTGTTACAAAGTGCTTTGCTTTTGAATCTCAAAAACACACCTGTGTACCTAGACTGCTCTCCTCACTCTGGCAAAAGCTTTATTCTGTAAAATGATAAAAAAGGACTGATCTGTTTGCCTAAGTACCGCATTCTACTGCTGAAATGATCTGTTTCTAAACACCCATTAAAACGAGACTAAGCTAAAACTGGAGTGCATTACTTATTTCATAGACTCGTAGAATGGTTTGGGTTGGGAGAGACCTTAAAGATCATCCAGTTCCATCCTCCCTGCCTCCAGTAGACCAGGCAGCTCAAGGTCCTCTCTGTCCTGACCTTCAACACCTCCAGGGAGGGGGCATCAGCAACCTCCCTGGACAATCTGTTGCAGTGTCTCACCACCCTTACTGTAAAGAATTTGTTTCTAATATCCATTCAAAATCTACCTTCCACAAGCTTCAATCCATTGTCCCTCATCCTTTCCCTACAAGCTCTATAAAAAAAAAAATCCCTCCACAGCCTTCTTGCAGACCTCCTTCAGGCCACTATAAAGTCTCCCCAGACCCTTCTTTTGTTCAGGTCGAGTAGCCCAAATTTTCACAGCCTATCACAACAGAGGAGGTGCTCCAGCCCTCTGATCATTATTGTGGCCCTCCTATGGACCTGCTCCATCAGTTTGACGTCCCTCTTATGCTGGGAGCATCAGAACTGGATGCAGTGCTGTGCTCCAGGTGGGGTCTCATGAGACCAGAGTAGAAGGGGGAGAATCACCTCCTCCATTCTGCTGGTCACACTTCTTTTGATGCAGCCCAGGGCAGTGTTGGCCTTTCAACTGCGAGCAACCATTGCTGGCTCATGTTGAGTTTTCCGTCATCTGACATTTATAGCATTTTCAGTAGCAAAAGGTGTATTTCACAGAAATGTTTGTATGTCCCACCAAGCTCTTAAAATAGGAATTTCTCCCTAAAGTCTGCACAATAAGAATGCCACATTTTGTTGAAACAGCCCAGGTTGAAAAACATTGCTGTGCACAGGCTATACCTCTTTGAGATACCAGTAACAATACCAACTACATGTGCAACAGAAAAACCATGTTTAGAACAAGTAATTCATAGAATCATAGAATCATAGAATGGTTTAGGTTGGAAGGGACCTCAAGGATCATGCAGCTCCAACCCCCTGCCACAGGCAGGGACACCTCCCACTAGAGCAGCTCACCCAAGGCCTCATCCAGCCTGACCTTAAACACCTCCAGGGAGGAAGCATCCACAACCTCCCTGGGCAACCTGTTCCAGTGCCTTACCACCCTCACTGTAAAGAACTTCCTCCTAACATCCAGTCTAAATTTCCCCTCTTCCAGCTTAAACCCATTCCCCCTCGTCCTAACATTACTAGACCGTGTAAATAGTCCCTCCCCAGCTTTCCTGTAGGCTCCCTTCAAATACTGGAAGGCCACTATAAGGTCTCCTCGAAGCCTTCTCCTCTCCAGGCTGATCCAGTCATCTCTTACTGGATAAAAGGATTTATATCTATGTATATATATATATACATAGATATACACTGAAAATTTAGATGGCTCAGTCTTCAGCCCAAGATGGAATATACCCGATACAGTTCTAGTGTTTACACATGGGAAGGAAAAATGCACATTTATATCACTAGAGTTCTACATAAATTTCATAAGACAAAGATAATACACCCTTGTCACAAAGGGATAAGAAGAGTTGCCATCAAGGAAAGGTTGTTGAGTGGCACTCATCTCCTGTTGCCTAAAGTGCATCTCTGAATATTAGAGTGATGTCTAATCTGCAAATGGAAAAGGACATGAAATAACCAGAAAGTTTCTACAGATAGTCTTATTTCTCTGTATCCACGTGAAGATATTATAAGCTATGGAAAAGAGTTTCTGGGAACAAAGTGTCTCTAAAATATGAAGCAAATTGTTTAGAAAACATAATAGGGTTTCGACTGTTTGTCTCTGGAGCTTCCCTGGCTACTGGGACTTGAAACCGATGCTGCTATCCACAGAAAAAATCCATACAGCAAAACAATCACAGCATCATAGAATCATTTAGGTTGGAAAAGACCTTTAAGATCGAGTCCACCACTAACCCACATTCCTAAGCACCATACTGACACAAATCTTTTAAATACCTGCAGGGATGGTGACTCAACCACTACTCTGAGCAGCCTTTTCTAGTGCTTGACAACCATTTCAGTGAAGAAATATACCCCAATATCCAATCTGAACCTCCCCTGGTGCAACTTGAAGTCATTTTCTCTTGCCCTATCAATCATAACTTGAGAGAAGAAACCGACACCCATACTTTGTTCCAATTTTCTTTCAGGGAGTTGTAGAGAGCAAGGAGGTCTCCCCTCAGCCTCTCTTTTTTCCAGGTTAAACAATCCCAGTTACCTGAGCTTTACCTCATAAGACCTGTTCTCTAGACCCTTCACCAGCTTTGTTGCCCTTCTCTGGACATGCTTCAGCACCTCAATGTCCTTGTATTGAGAGGCCCAAAACTGAACACAGTATTTGAGGTGTGGCCTCACTTCCCCAAGCCTGTAGTGTTGCATGGGGTTGTTATGACCAAAGTGCTAGGCATTTTTGAACCTTGTATCACTGTCCTTGGCCTATTAATCCAGTCTGGTCAGATCTCCTTGCAGAGCCATCCTATCCTCAACCTGAGAAACAGTCCTGCCCAACTTGATGATATCTGCAAATATCCTGAGGGTGCACTCAATTTCCTCATCCAGATAATTGACAAGGATATCAGAGAGAACCAGCCCTAATACTGAGCCTTGGGGCCAGCCACCAGCTGGATTTAACTCCATTCACCATCACTCTTTGGTCCCAGCCATCAAGGGGAATGCTGTGGGAAATGAAGCCAAAGGCATTACTAAAGTCAAGATGGACAACATTTACAACCTTTCCCTTGTCCACTAAGTCAGCCACCTTGTCACAGTACCCATGCTGACTAGATATGATCACAGGATTGTCCTATATGTGCCATGTGATGGCACTCAAGATGATCTGGGTCAGAACAATCCTCGCTATCAACACAGGCTGGGGGACGAGGTGACAGAAAACAGTCCTGCAGGAAAGGACTTCATGGTGCTGATGGACGAGAAGCTAGACATGAGCAGACACGGTGAGCTTGCAGCCCAGAAGGCAAATCACATCTGGGCTACATTAAAAGAAGTGTAGCCAGCAGATTCAGAGAGGTGATTCTGCACTTTGCTCTGGTGAGACCTCACCTGTAGTACTGTGTCAAGCTCTGACATTGTTCAGCCTGGAGATGAGAAGGCTGTGGGGAGACCTAGGAAGGTACAACCTTCCAGTACCTGAAGGGGGCCTGTGAGAAGGATGGAGAGAAACTTTCTACAAAGGCATGTGGTGATAGGACAAGGGAGAAGAGAGGATTGAGACTGGATGTCAGGAACGAGTTCTCTACTATGAGAGTGGTGGAACACTAGAACAGGTTGCCCAGGGACGTGGTTGGGGCCCCATCACTGGAGATATCCAAAGTGAGGCTTGACAGGGTTCTGGGCAATCTGATCTAGTTGAGGATGCCCCTGCTGACTGCAGGGTGGGTTGGACTAGATGATCCGTGGAAGTGACTTCCAACCCAAACCATTCCGGCACCAAGATCAGGCTGATAGGTCTGTTGTTCTCCAGATCCTCCTTCTGCCCCTTCTTGGGCATCACATTTGCTAATTCCCAGTCCACTGGGACCTCCTTGGTTAGTCAGGACTGCTGATAAATGACAGAGAGAGACTTGGTAAGCACTTTCAGCAGCTCCCTCAGTATCCTTGGGTGGATGCCACCCAGCCCCATAGACCTGTGTGTGTCTATATGGTGTAGCAGATTGCTAAGCACTGGATTATGAGGACTCCCTCCTGCTCCCTGTCTCTATTTCCAGCTCAGCAGGCTGGGTACCCCAAGAAAAAACTAGCTTTGTCATTTAGAACTGAGGCAAAGCTCTAATACCACATCCAGTCACCAAAGAAGGATTCTTTGCTTCCATGGGAATCAGTATCTTCACCATAATCTAGACCTCTGACTCATTGTTTGCTGTTATCTTACACCTCTTTATTTGTGCAGCTCTCATCTGTTTCCTCAGCAGACAGGGCAACAAGACCCAAATAAATCAATATATGTAACATAAAACTACTAATCCTGTCCTCAAAACAGTGCCAGGCTCATCATTCTGAAAATACAAGCATTCCTGGCAGAAATACCACCTTTCTTTGGAAATCCTTATGTCCCAAATACAACTTTAGAATAAAAAGCTCAAAGTCCTCTTCAGGTCAGTACTATTCTGACCTCATCCTTTACACAAGCAGAAATAGTCTTGGAGGGCTGTCACAAGCACTACCTTACTTCAGACTCTATGAAGTAACGAAAAATATAATAATAACTTTGTGAATGTTCCCCAGCAAATAAAAAGAATAAGCAGCAACTGAACTCCAGCTCTCCTGATCACCAGTATCATGTTCTCATCCAGTAAAACATTATAGGTCTCACGTCTAGTCTGAAAATACCATCATAACTTCTGGATAAATATAGGATCTGTGTGATGATGGATGCTGATCTTGGGGAAGTGACTTTGCAGGCCCTTGACGCAATGACTGGAGCAAAATGGCTGAGAGTTTCCTTCTGGGTATTGCCCTTTAAGCACAAGGAGTGCTCATGGTGTCTATTAGCTGCACTCGTGAGCCACAGCAGGAAAAAACCCTCAAAGTTTTGCCCGTGGAGAACAAGCACAATCTGTGTTTTGGAAAGGTAGGCCCCACTGAACCTGGAAAGTATTACAGCGTCCTGCTTGCCTAAGTAGGAAGCCCTTCGCCTCCATTTTAAGCAAGACACAGCAAACAAAAGTCTATTCTGTCTCTACGACATGGCAGCATGCGATGGCTCAAGTGTTTGCTTGTCTCTCCTCAGAGTAGGTGCTGCAGATTAGAGATGCCCATAGGGCTGAAGTGCGGTTGAGAGTTTAAGATTCATTTCAGGGGTGACCCGTAGATGTGAGTTTGCTTATGCACAATGTCACCCCCTTGGTCTGATGAAAGCCTCTGCACCTCCCCTCCCTCCCCTCTCCTTTAATCTCTGCGTGCTGCTATGTGGAAGGTGCCAACTTGAGAACAGACAGTTCTGAAAAGAAGGCAATTAGAAAAAAAAAAGCACAGTACTTTAGAAATTTAAACAACAAGCCCTGTGATCAAAATAATTCATAAAGGGAAGGATTTTATGAAGTCATTTCACGAGCACACAATGCTTTCCCCCCCCCCCTTCTTTGTTTTTTAAATAAATCCGTCAGTACACATGCCAAGGCAACACATCTGAATACAATATCAGCAGACACACCCTGAATCCCCCTGCCTCTGCTCTCCCAAGTTACAGCAAACACTAAAAGCTGGCTCTTTTGCCTACGTTTTAACAATTCCCCATTTATTTCTTTTCATTTGGCTGCGTTAGNCCTTCTTTCCGAGTCATTTCTTTCTCCTCCCTTCACCAAAAAATACCTGGAAAAAGGATTTATTTCTCTTACTGATGGTGTGTCTGTTTTAAAATAATAAAAAAAAAAAGGCACATAAAGAAATCTAAGTTATAATGAATCCCTCTGGCATAAAGAAGCCTGTTCTAATCTCTCTTTATCGGGCTTGAGTGATAGTTTTGCTCAACGAGTATTGACAGGGCCGTCCTGTTTCTCAGAGTTTCATTTTCCCTGAGTTGGAAAAAGGATCCAGTGCATTTTCACATTCTCCGAGTCTGCAGTTGTTTTTATATAAGAAGCAATTTGCTTGGGTCACATCAGGTCAAATGGGAAGCCTGCCCAGCTCTTGGTTTTAAAGGAAAAACATACAGAAAGACACAAAAACACAGCAGTTTCCTTCATTAAATTCCACTCTACCTGCCATGGGCTTGCAGCCACAATGGAATTTCCCACCCTGGCTGACCACAGCTAAACTTTTATTTTTAGGGTTTTGCTTTCCCCTTCTCTTTTAAATAAGAAGTCTTACTAGTTTTCTTTCAAGTGAACTTCGAGGTAAGGGTTATTAAAGTTAACCTAACTGTCCACTTAAAAAAAAATGAATTAATGAATAAAGGCACAAACAGGAGTGGTGCCAAATGCTAAAGTTCCGATTGAAGCCCAGATTCTGATCTCTATTAAAATGCTGTGAAGTCAAAAGCAGCTCTACTAAAGTTGTTGGAGTTGTGCCTGGGTAAAAGATCAGGATCTTATCTGTTTTTAACTCATTTCTCACTTGGGGGAAGCCTCAGCTGACTTGTATGCAAGTTTGCCTGAGTTAAGACTGCCTGTGAAGCACAGCGTGAATCCAGTCTCTGCAATGTGTTAGGCGTTCTGCTGAGCTCTTCCAAACTCGCAGTGACTTCAGTGCTTGAACAGAACAGCACCCAAATAACTGCCTTCCCTATTGCTTAGTAACTGCAAAGGCTACCAGCACTAGGAAAGCTTACTCCCAGGGAAAAGTAAAGCAGCCACAATCCTCCCCCAGCCTTCTGAACAATCACTGAAACCCGATGTGAAATCCTTCCTGGAGCTGCAAGAAGATGCTGATAGAGTGACTCAGCGTGTACATTTTTAAGAACAATAGATCATGAAGATGCTTCATTGCTTTCAATAGAGCCCTAAGGAGAACCATAGTTGCTTGCTTTGACTGTGATTGCAATGTACACACAGGCAGGGGCTGGGGGGAGGGGGAGTGGAGAAAAAACCAAAATCAAACCACAAACCAACAAACCATCCTGAACCAAAGGTGAGAGGTTCATCTTAAGATGCTAAAAAGACATTTAATTCCAATTTGCATCCTCGTAATTATCAAAGCATTTCATAGAATCATAGAATCAATCGGGTTTGGAAGGGACCACAAGGATCATCTAGCTCCAATCCCCCTGCCATGGGCAGGGACACCCTACTCTAGATCAGGCTGGCCAGAGCCTCATCCAGCCTGGCCTTAAACATCTCCAGGGATGGGGCCACTCCGGGATTTGTACCTGACCAATCCATCCTGAACGATTAGCTAGTCCCACTGCTTTGCTACTCATTTTCACTTAACTTCAAGTGCTATAATTAAATTTGCAGAACAGTTTCCATTCAGACTCTTTGCCCATAACTTTCTGCAAAGTTCTCATTTGGGGCTGACGGACTGGACTGAAATGAATGATGCAAAGTATAAGGCAAACTGGAAAGAGTAGTGGAGGATCTGTTTAGCCTTGAATTGCAAGTGGGTGGTTCCCTCCCTTTCTCACATTTTCCTCCACCTTGAAAAGCTGTTCAGCTTTTTTCCCCCCTCTTTTTCTCCACAATAAATTAAAGGGGGGGGGGAAGAGAGAATGAGAGAAGGAAAACAACAAAACAGTTGGCTCAGTGCCCCTGTATCCTCTGTTTTCCAGACATTCATGTGTGAAACAATGGCAGTTTTGCCTGAATCAGTGCTGAGAATTGCTGGACTTGGCCTTCGAATGATCTTTTGGACCTACTATCATGACTTTCATGCAGTGATCACAAAAGGCTTTGCACTACTTATCGCATTGGCAGACCTTTGAAACAGTTAGAGGTTCATGATAGCAGAGCCAGTTCTTCCCTTGCAGTCTCTCTGCCTTGCCAGTCTAGGAAACAAATGAGATTTTAAGAATTCTATATAGTCTCTTCAGTTTCCACGGCTGGCTACTAGGAACTGCAAAGTTCTCTTCATTTTGTTTTCCTATGGTCAAACGGTTCTTTTCTTCTTCTTTTCTTTCTGCTCTCTAGTGTCTGTTTTGCTAGTTGATTCATCTATTGTCCCTCTTTATATAATTAAATTTCTCTACTCAGTGTGTCATTGTGCTCAGGCCATATTGTGCTCTGTCACCTCCAACTTCTTTGCTTCAGAAATTCCACACCCCAATTCCTCTTTAAAGTTGCTTGCTGAAGCATTTGATCTTTGAGCATCACCGTACATTTATAAAGTGGAGATCAGTTCACTTTGTCTGCCTTCCAATGCCATTTGCTGCTCAAGTCCAGTTTGTGAGCTTGTCTATTCATATGGATAAACAAACAAAAAAAAAACCAACAAACCCTCAACTATAATATGAATTTGGAAGACGAAACAGTGGCATGAGACAAATACCAGTGAGGGTGAAATTAGTAACAGTCACAGTTTTTACTGATGCTGCTCCTGCCTGAACTATTTCACTCTGACACAACTTTAGACAGTAGGATTTCACAAGTTAAAAGGATTATGTGATTTTTCAGCTTTGAGTGACCTACCATAACATTTTGGTTGTGTTTCCAGTATTTCTATACTGAAGAGTCCCCTCACAAACTTTTGCCTAGATGATTAATCCGAGTATTCCGCAGCTCCTTGGAGCAGTCCATTATTTCCCACAAAGCCTCTAAAACATTCTACTAAACTCAGGATTTTGAAGTGATGTCTGGCTAACAGATGTGCTTGTTCTGGAACTTTTAGATATCTTCCCTCAAAACAAGAGCCTTTTCAACAATTTAAATTCAAGTCAATGGCAAAATTCCTACTGATTTAAAAAGATATGCTCAACTCTTGAGATAGAGAACTGAGCTTAAGTGTCAAACACTGTGTACGTAACATCAGAATATACAGCGAAATTCCTGTCTCTGGATGTATCCATTGAACAGTGTTGGTTATTTTGGCTTAAAAACATGGTAGGAGATGAAAAAAATTACTTTTAAAATGGTTTAAAGGGAAGATGATGGGTGAAGTTAGATGTAGCTCAATTACCTACTCTGAGCAGTAGAGAGCCTACAAGATGGCCTTCTTTCCCTTGAGATAACTCAAGATGTGCTGTTTACAATAGTTTTCTCAGTGTGCTTTTATTCTTCACCCAATTTGCAAGACATTGTGCACCCCATTTTGCTGTTTCAAATCCCTTGGACTTGCATTTTCTTCTTGCAGAGATGTACAGTACTGAAACCCTCCAGGCTTCAGGGTCCAGATTCACATCTGTAAGACTCAAAAGACAACCCAGATCCTCTATAAGCACATAAATGGTAGGAAGTGGATACAGAAATAAAGAGAACCAGAACCTTTTGTGTACCTGCTGCAAACCTCTACATGGTGAATGGCTCATCAGAGGCTAACAGAGAGAGAACTGGGAGACCAGGTGTGCCATTGAAGTTTTGAAATACTGACAAGTTGTGCTTTGATTCTGGCCAGGGAAACTTAGCAGCCTTAAACACCACAACTGACTAAATAGATGTCTTACAATTTTATAACTGACAGAAGGAATCACTGTAATTATGCTTATTAGCAGATAAAAATGTCTCTAAAGGATAGGATTGGATTGGGGGGCTTATAAAGCAAAACAGGAAATGGGCTCATTGAATACATCTGTGGTGCATGGTTAATCTAAGCCAAAGCCTTGCGTACATTCATTTTCCATGCCAAGCATGATCATCATAAGACATGATTACATTTTATCAATTCTAGGAGTTATAGCTTGAACTACTATAGAAAACTAGCTTAAAATTGTAATCATGTTAGGATATTACATGTATTTTCTTAAAGATGTGCTTAGTAATTCTGTCTTTTGAATGCTTCAACAATATTCCCAGAATAAAGCATTTAAAATTAATTACTTCATTATTTATGTTGCTTGGGAGTTTTCTGAAGGCAGACTAGGCAAAAAAAAAAAAAAGTTTTAAATATGTTAGAAGTTCTCTATAACCTGCTTCTACTGCACACATTTTAACTGAAATTCTACACAATTTAAGATTTTTATAATCCTCAAGAAAGTGGTGAGAGCTATTAAGCAATCTTACCTCAATGATTTGGATATTTAGGGTAGAGTTATAGAATCAGAAACAAAATATTTACCTTTGATTCCAATGTATCTGTGATTTCAGCTGTCTTATTCTCTTAAATTGTAGATAATTACTAAAGTACCTAATTGATAAAATTACTGGGCAAAGATAAAAGTTCCTTATCAGTAAGTTAACCACCAACACCACCAGTATTTACTCATTTGATTCTTTCCCATCAAGAGCAACTAGCCTTCTTGCCTCTGCAGCCATGCACCATATCTAACCTCTATACAGCTGAGAGTCGAAAGAGAGATTCCACAGACAAAGACAGACATGAGGTCTGGGACCTCCAAAAGCAATTCACAGGTTGGAGAACACAAACTCTCACAAAGATCTTGCTGGTTTACTGCACAACTGGGCTGAGCTGAGCTTGCAGCTGGAATGCTGAGTGAGTTGATGTTGGCTTTCCTGGTCCCCTCAGTGAGGGACGGAAATGATTCAGCACTGCCCTGTGCCAGCACAGCCCTGCTGTGCATCGTAACATCATCCCTCCTTGGCTCTGCAACTGGGTTGAACCCAAAGTGCTCACGTGCCTGAGTGCAGCTAAAAACTCTAATCTTTGCTGTCACTGTTAGGAGGCTTGTAAACTAAAGGTCTGCAGGTCTATCCTGCTTGCTGTCCTGCATGGCAGATAGAGTTCTTTAATAGGGGAACTCAATCAACTGCCTGATAGGAATATTTAAAGACTTTATGAAACAAAAATTTCAGTGCAAGGCTCAGTTTGTAAGGTAGGGGAAGATACCCAGAGTTTTTGTTTCATCATTTGCTGCACCACACCTGAAGTACTTAGATTTTGTTCACATTCCTTAACCTGCCAAGATCATCCTTTTTATTAATTTAACATCATCGTTATTTTCCCAACATGAGCCATTCCCGCATCAAAAAGAGCCAGCTGGTTGAGATGCTAAGGCTGTACAAATTCTCTAGGAATATTCACCATTAACTTGCTCAGAATGGCAAGCTTCAATGAGATTTTCCTTGCTTTAATCGGTTTGAGCTAGCTCTTTGGCATTTTCTTATAAATAATAGAGGCTACACACTGCACTTCTATAACATCATTCATCTAAGAATCTCATAACTTAATTAAGAGGGACACTGTCAGCTTAAAAATCATATATTTTTCATTAAGTAATTTCCTTATCTATGTTACTAATAACATTTTAGGTTATTAAGCTGAAAGAAATTCTTAAAATCTAATTTAACATCTACTACTAGGATGTATATATTATATATACACACAGCTGGTTTACTTTCTGCGATATTAAACCAGATGTGTTAGCTTTATTTCTGTTTCAAGTTGATTTCTTTTACAGATTTTCATGTGTGAACAATGCTCTTCCTTTGGAGTGGTATAAACACTCCACAAGAACATTTAAATCCAAACAAAAAGCTGTAGCAGTGTGTTAGAAAATAAAACATATGTTTTTGCTAACGTAAGGCTTGCAGAGGTTCAGCAATAAAACTTTAGTTTTGGAGAGAAGTGTCTAACATTGTAGGGTGCTATTTTCTCTTTCTCTAAAGGGAAGGTGACAAGTACTAGTTCTGCACTGCTTAATTATGGGAGAGCACAAATCTGTTTGCTGTGAGGGAATACATCATTAGTAAATTAATTCAGCTATATTTGAGCCTTTTCAGATATTCAGAAATGCTCTGTTGTTTCACTGAGGCTTAAAGGAGAGATCTCCTTTTGATGGGAGAAGTTAGCTGTGGGGACAGTTAGCATAATGAAGGTTCTACCTGTCACAGTTTAGTTAAACTGTAAAATGTAGAAGTCTACATGTCCATAATAGGGAGACAGTAGGTAAAGTACTGTGGGTCTCTTGGAATCTACATGTGTAACATTAAAAACTACAGTGCTTATTTTTCCAACCTTCACTTAATACAGGGGAAAACTAAGACACGTGATCAAAGTCACCCAGTGAGCAGATGATGAAGCCAAAAGAAAATCCATAGCCTGCACCACTTACCCCTAGCTGAACTACTTAGTTTCTTCTTGATGTTTCGATGTATTTTATATGAACAAAAAAAACAAAACTATTTTGGTTGTACCCTGACTAGACAAAACAGCAAGGAAAATGGGGGTTTTAACTTTCAGTAGGCCATTTTGCTTCAAAAGATATCCATTCTCTTTCCTCTTTTCTCTAGGTTCACTGACAGTAAAGCTGGTGTTCACTTGCAGATCTCCTGACACACAAGCCAGGAATTTTACCTTTCATTTTCCTATTTAATGGTCCCTTACTGAGGTATCAGTCCCAGCAGACATACTGCCAACTACTAAACTTTTTCACTGGTTGAGAGTTGAAATAGGAAACAGGTCATGAAGTTACCAGCAGTGAGTCAGCTGTCCACTGTTTAAAAAGAGTAGGCGGAAAGGAGAATGGCTGTAAGAACAGGATCCTGGATTTGGAAGTATACACTGCTTTTTGGCTGATATGAAGGGCTTGCAGGGCTGAACTTTGTAGAGTAGGAATAATGGTTGGACTTGATGATTCTAAGGGTCTTTTCCAACTGTAATGTTTCTGTGATTCTGTGACATGCTCTTATTATCATTTGACTGAATTACTGTAAAGGCATCCATGGAAATGCAAATAATTTCTAAGGAGGAGACTCATCAAGAAAAGGGAGTGGAGGAGGGAAAACATCACAGAATCAGTCAGGGTTGGAAGGGACCACAAGGATCATCTAGTTCCAACACCCCTACTATGGGCAGGGACACCCTACCCTAGATCAGGCTGGCCAGAGCCTCATTGTGCTAGTTTGAGCCTAGCTAGCATGTTTTGGTGAGATGATAGGGTGTGAAACGAAAACAATGGTGAGGTCTACTTCCCTCACAGTCTTGCTGGGATGTGTAAAAGAAGAAAGGCAAAACAAAGATTAGGGCACTTGCTTCTTCTCTTCGCTGGGGAGCTTTGCCTGCTGGGGAGAAGCTGAGGCTGCTGGCTGGACTCCATCTTGCTTTCTAACCTCACCCTCCTTTTGCTTGGCTGTTTCACCTTGCTTTTTAACCATTTTGGCAGAACCTCCATTCTTCCTTAGGACTGGGGTAAGGTTGAGAGGGGTAGGGGGAAGGTGAGGGGTGGTTGAGAGCCCCTCCTGGGGACTCAGGTTTCTGGGAGGGGAATTGTGTTTGTATTACCTTTTTTACCTTGTCTATTTCTGTCTATAACTGTATATACTGTAAATATCTGCTTGTAAATAGTGCCAGCTGTAAATATAAGCTTCATTCAAATTTCCAGAGCCGACTGAGTCTAGTCTGGGTAATTTCTAAAAGTGGGGGGGGGGGGCGGGGGACACCCAAACCATCACACTCATCCAGCCTGGCCTTAAACACCTCAAGGGATGGGGCCTCAATCACCTGCCTGGGTAACCCATTCCAGGCTCTCATCATTCTCATGGTGAAGAACTTCCTCCTCACATCCAGTCTGAATCTCCCCACCTCCAGGGTTGCTCCATTCCCCCTAGTCCTGTCCTGGTCCTGCAACAAGACTCAAAATAATAACACAAATAATAAAACATATAGCCAGAAAAGCCTCTCAGGAGCCAGTGAGAAGCCACAGAAGTGTACTAAAGCCAACTCTAAAGAATGGTGGTGCAGCCTGATACTCAAAACCAAGCACAACACTGGTGTTCAGAAAAATTCCTTAGACAGGAAACACTAGCGTTCTTCATTGCAGATTGCCTTCCAACTCAGCTGCAAATGCAACTTGCTCAAGGTTAATCAATTTTGTAGTACAGACACAACGTGAAATCAGGCCAAGGACCGTCCTTTATCACAGAAGAATTAAAGAAAAACATTGTAATTCTCCCAGAAAACGTGTTTCACCTAATAAATGTTTAAGCTTTCAGAGGCACCTTTTTGCTAGCTAACTGCTGTAGCGGGACTTGAACGTGTGTCTGTTCATAGCCAAACCTCCGGTAACTTTGGTAACCTCCAGTACTCTGATAAAACCTTCATGATTTCACATTAATGTCATTTCATGTCACCTAGATGAGAGACACAGTGTTCATAAAGTGCACAAAAGTGTGCCCAGGATGTTATAAAATGCATATCCTAAAGACAGGATAAAATGTTTCAGTTAGAGACTTCTCATGTTACCCCTATTCAGGACACTGGACACAGGAGCTGATAACCCATTGCATGGGTCTGAATGGCAGCATTCCTGCCAGCTGCTAGAAAGTTACCTCATGGGCTTAAGTCTTTCAAATTACCACTGTTTTATTTGCTTAATTTGGCATGCACAACAGCCATCTTGAGAGACAGTGCTTTAGTATTATTAAGTCAAACTATCAGTATGTCCAGCTTAGAAAAACTTGCCAGTGACAACTACATCCAAGATAATGGGTTTCAAAAATGTATTTGTGACTTTCTGTTGGTGTCTTAAGAGTATGAGGTCTGATTACTCTGGCATTAATGTGCATAATTGTCTTACTAATCAGCACAGACCTTTTTCAGCTGTATGTATGCTCCAGCAGTGAATAAATTGCAACATTGATGGTATTTTTTAAGTAGTGTGATTTTTTAAATGTCATACATATATATCTGAAGATATATGCCTACCTCACTGGCCATTCCTAAAACTGAATACTGAATTTAAAAGGCAGCTTGTCTAATGCAGCAAAATCAGTCACAGAATCGCAGAATGGTTTTGATGGAACAGACTTCTAAGGTCATCGAGTGCAACTGTCAAGATAATACCACTATGGCCATTAAACTATGTCCTGAAGTGCCACATCTACATATTTTTTGAACACCTTCAAGGAAGGTGACTTGCCACCTCCTTGGGCAACCTATTCCAATGCCTGAGCACCCTTTCAATAAATAAAGTTTTCCTAACATCCAACCCAAACCTCCCCTGACACAGTTTCAGGCCATTTCCTCTTGATTTATTACCTGATATTATGGAGTAGAGACTGACCTCCACCTCGCTATAACCTCCTTTCAGGTAGTTATGGCAAGCAATAAGGTCTCCCCTCAGCCTCCTCTTCTCCAGACTAAACCATCTCAGTTCCCTCAGCTGATCCTCATAAGACTTGTTCTTTCGATCCTTCACCAGCTTTGTTGCCCTTCAAGTTCTGCACAGCTGTTGCTCTTCATGCCCACTCAGTCTACTTTAAAGCCATGTTAATGCCCAGAAAGCACATTTAGTCCTGTATATCTGCACTCAGGGGCTTTTCTCTTAAAATTTAAAAACAATTCTCTGGTTCACTGATTTTAAATTACTGTTGAAGCCAAAGTTAAAAACAAAACCATAACAAACCAGAAACAACAAACCAAGAGATTAAGACTTGATACAACTTAAGAGTACATTTTTTTTGCTGTAATTACTGAGGAAAAAATAATAGCAAACCAGCTGTACCTATTTGCAAAGGAATTTAAGACAGACTCTGGGGGCTAAGCACATATGAAAGACGCTCACAGTATACACATTGATATTCCTAAAGAGTAGCTAGAGTACTCATGAGCCAATGGCCTCAACCCTTTCTACATAAAGGCTAAACAACTCAAGTTGACAGTTACCCTAAAATAATCTTGTTAGGGCACCACATGGTGGTATTTATTGTGTGTGTCCAGTCTGAAGGTGTTACAAAACACAGGTAGAGAATATGGCTTTTCAGAGCTGAGCACTAACAGCCAGTCAAGTTGACAGTGCCGATTACACAGAAATACAATGAGTTTCTGTGTCTCAGTAGCTGAAAGCAAATATGATCATATTTCACATCTTTATGTCCTTTGCTTATTATTTTTAATGCTCACACACGCACTGGTTCTCCCCTTCAAACACACACAGTCTCAATGACTTTCTCCCTTGCCCTTGCATTCCTCCAGTCTCTCTGTCCTCAACAAGCTATCTATGTGTGGTTTGACAAGGCACTCATGTTCTCACTTTCCTCTTTAGCCATCACATGATGTCCCAAAAGGCCTTTCTCTCCCCAGAGGCACTCTCCTGTCAGGTTGTGGAAAACCTGTGTGAGGCAGTAGTGGCTGCAGGAACTCCCTGCTGGCAATGGGCCCCTCTAGGATTCATGTAATGGACTAAAATGCAGAATCTTTTGGTCTATGTCATCAGACAATATAGGCACTAATTATAATTTTGCCTTGCCCCTCACCTCTCCCTGAATCGATTTCCTCTCTTCCCTATGAATAGAGCTAGCAGCAGTAAAGCACATCCTTTGGGTGTGCAAGGAAGGCCTTCTTCATTAAATACTATGAAGTGTTTTGATATCCTCAGAAGCAAGGTGTTATTTCAGTGCTGATCACTCTAGTCTTCAGTATGTCCAAAATGATTTCAGTTGTTACCTAAAAGCTCCGTTGTCACACATTACGTTGCCACTGCACTGAAAAATAATTAACAGCCTACATTTTGGGGTCCATTATTTCAGCTGTCTGACTGACTAGGGAATTATCCAGAGTTCCCATGTTTTCAATGCAGAAATTAGAAAACATTAAAAAGGTAGGCCAGGGAACAGCTCTATGAAACAGCTTCTACAGAGAATGAGAAAAGAAACTACTCCTTCCAAGTACTTAGAGAAAGCAGGAGGTAAAGTCAAGAGTAATCCGATGTAACAAGCAGCATGGAAGATAATTTAAGAAGGTAACCTTTTAGATGGAGCCCCAAAGATTACCAAACTCAAATACTCAGTAAACCACTTTTAAACAACCAGCAACCCAAAAAGTTATGAAGAATAGCACATAGTGTTCAAACCAGAAGGTGTAACATGTGGCTATACGGTTCTACATTTCAAACAACACATAAAACCTGACGGATACAAGGAAAGCAGCCACTAATACTTGGAGAGGTTCACTGTCTCCCTTCTTACTTCTTCAGAACCTCCTCTCCTCTTTCCCAAATGTAATCAATTTTTTTTTTCATCTTGAAGTATAGCTAATATAAACACTGTTACACATGTAAATCCAAGAATCAGTATCCTTAGGTAACCACACTGAAACTAGGTGAGACTGAAAATGCATCCAAACAGATCTCAGACTTTGTTGCCCATCAGAGCATGTTCTGCATCTCTTTTTTTAGTCTTCTGAGCCCACAGGTTCAGTTAGCTAAGATTGGGAAAATGCTTTGGTTACCAAAAAAATCTACCAATCCTCCTCACCACCATAACAAACTTAAATAAACAAACATATAGATAACTATAAATAAACTCCCCAGCTTCCAGCATGCACATAAAGAGGCTGCAAATTTGTACAAAACCAAACCCTTATCTAGAGGTAGAGGAGCAAATGTCTTGTAAAGGCACTAGAGGTGTTAAGAACCTGAACCTTGAGATCAAACTCAAGTCTGTGAGGGAAGGAGTATCTTTCAAACATTCTTTCCTTACATTCCAAAACTGGTTTTATTGGGGGGGAGTGGGTTTGATTGTTTGGTTTGTCTTAATTACAGTCTCAAAGCTGTAGAAAGTCATCTTTCTTTTCTTTCCAGATTCAGCTCCTGACTTCCAGCACTCATCCTCTCGCCACTGTGGAATTTCTCACCCAGGCACCACATGCCCAGTTATGCTCACGGAAGAGGAAAATCTGACAGCATTGTCTGAAAGACACAGCTTGGGATAATTTTATGTTCCTCATAGTTCTTCTGTCAGTGAATATTGTTGTATTCCTCTCACAGGAAAGCTACTACACCTTTCATATTCCTCTGCTTCCAGCATTAGAATTCCTCTTTGCCTTTGATGCAGCAGTTAAATACTTCATGACAGAGAAAAGGTTTAAAAGTCTTCTGCAAATTAAAGCTAATATTTCCCTAAACTCTATGAGCTTTAGTAAGTTCTTTGTGTGGAATCAATACGGAAGAGGAGGAAAAGGAAGCCAAAAGGTACCTCTGTTTTTAGAACACAGATGAATTATAAGTACAATCTACATCTTACCCTTGTGTTAATTCAGGAAACAAAAGCTACTATTACACTGCAAACACTTTGGTGCAAATGTTACTTGAAGCATAGAAATAAAAGCTGTGCAGCACCTCACCCAGGCACATATCTGGTGCACACACATCAGATCCCGAAACAAGGAACCATTTTCATCACAGATCTCTGCTTTCTACCTCTGCTTCCTACATCATTCACCCCATTGACCCCTGATATCTGTCTAACCTCCTTTGAAGGCTACCATTACCACTGGTGGCCAGGAAAGCCAACGGCATCCTGGCCTGGATCAGAAACAGAGTGGCCATCAGGAAAAGGGCGGTTATTCTTCCCCTGTACTCAACACTGGTCAGGCCACACCTTGAGTCCTGTGTCCAGTTCTGGGCTCCTCAATTCAAGAGAGATGTTGAGATACTGGAACGTATCCAGAGAACGGTGACGAAGCTGGTGAGGGGCCTGGAACACAAACCCTATGAGGAGAGGCTGAGGGAGCTGGGGGTGTGCAGCCTGGAGAAGAGGAGGCTCAGGGGTGACCTCATTACTGTCTACAACTACCTGAAGGGAGGCTGCAGCCAGCAGGGGGTTGGTCTCTTCTCCAAGGCAATCAGCAAGAGAACAAGTGGACACAGTCTCAACTTGTGCCGGGGGAGGAATAGGCTGGATGTTAGGAGGAAATTCTGGACAGAGAGAGTGATTGGCATTGGAATGGGCTGCCCAGAGAGGTGGTGGAGTCAGCATCCCTGGAGGTGTTCAGGAAAAGCCTGGCTGAGGCACTTAGTGCCATGGTCTATTTGCTTGGACAGGGCTTAGTGCTAGGTTGGACTGGATGATCTTGGTGGTCTCTTCCAAACTGGTTGATTCTGTGATTGTGCCTGAGGTCCTCCTGTCCTTCAGCGTCTCCATCTGTTTCTCCTCCAGAGGCAGAGGATTCTGCTTCTGGAGGGTCCTTTAGGAGAACAATGAAAAAGCATGGGAAACAGCCCAAAGCTCATGTGTTTCAGGTTAGTACCCTGAAAACTTCACCTTCCTCTTTTTTTTCTTTCTTAAATGCACACACTGCATTTTCTTTTATGGACACAGAACTGAGAAAAAGATACCAGTGAAAAATCCAGCTCGCTCCTTCAGGAGCTCCTTCAGTATTTTCCAACATTATCCACTTTTCGTCCTCCCCTTCTCCCTGTTCCTGATCCAAACCCACGACTACTTGGAAGTCATCATCACATTGTTTTGGTTTTGTTGTTGTGGGTTGGGTTTTGGGGTTTGGTTTTTTTTTTTGAATGCTACTCAGTGTTTCATTTCACTGGAGATTTAAACCCAGTCATGACTGGAAGGACACTCTCTTTGTTGCTTCCTTCCATTTCTTTTGCTACAGGTACAGGTGTCATTGTTATTTCCAGAAGACTAAACATTCCTACTTTACCCAGAGAACTTGAATGAGAGTTTCTCTGAGCAATTTTCCACCCTCATATTTGTGCATATGGCTGTAATGCCAAATCTTGTGTTGATCTCATCTTAACACTTTTAGGTGAAATCTTATGTTAGCAGAGCAAATTAAGCTACACAGTTTCACACCAGCTTGGTCTGGTTCCAGGCTAGACCTGGTTTCCCATCTGAAGTGGAGATGAGACAAAGTAAGTTAACCAAAGCCACTCTGGTGATTCAGAAAACATACATAAATAGTTGATGCCCAGGTGCTGGATGTGATGTAGTATATTAAGCGCTGTTCTTTCTTCTGAATAAGAACAATATCCATAGTCTCTATCACTTTCAGTGGCCCCAGTGAGTGCCCCTTCTATTTGTTTCTTCACGGAAGAAGGTGCAGCCTAGCTTATCATTACGTCACTTCCAAAAATAAACCATGATGTGAGATGATTAACAGACACCTTAAAGACTGTAATAGAGCACTTTAAATGGAGGTGCACAAAATCCCATGGCATTTAGGGAAATTTAGGTAAAAAATATATAAGCCATGCAAAAATAGTGCATGTATTTAGTGCAATGGATGCCTTTTCCTATATATTTTGTATGTTGTGAATTGAAAGAAATGCAAAAACATGAAGTAGATACAAATACATGCACACAGAGAGAGGAAATTATGTGGCCCTTTCTAGCATGAAAAGGAAATTATTAAAAGTTGGATAAACAACAACGGAGGATATGACAGGGGCAGCTGGAGAACCACACTGGGGGACAGAACTTCTAAGTGAATCCACACAAAAAAATGTCTCCCCTGACAATCCGTTGTTCTTCAAAGAGAATAATGATTCTAGAGATGAGTTTGCATTTGTCTTCGGATGTCACAATAAATGCTAAGAAAGCAGCTGAATGAGAGTTATTACTTCCACTGAGCAACGAAGGATTTGGGTAGACTGTCAGAACACCAGCACCCGCAATCTGAGGGCAGATACAAAGCAACAGCAAACTAGCAGGAAGCTCAGAATCTGTGCCGGGACCTGGGAAGGGAAGAGGAAAGAGGCCATGGGGCAAACTGGAGATCTAAGAATGGTAGATCTAAGAACCACAACTGCAAGGCAGCTGCTAAATCATGAGGGAAGTAGGAGCATTGTGATCACAGGAGGCACAGTGTTTTCCAAGACCAACAGAATATAAATGCATGTGAACAGGAGGAGAATGTGCTCCACAGAGGTCTATGCTACTTTGCTGGAATAACACGGCCAGTTTGGGTGTGCTGGGGCTGCATCCAAGTCCTGACCCTACTCGCACACTTGCTACCCTGAGCACAGCAGAAATGACTGGTAATCCCTCAGTGCTCGAAAGCAGCAACAGCTATATTATGGGCTATCTAATTCTCCCTTCTAAATGAGCGTGCTGGGCAGAACATAAATCCAGCCCTACCTCTGAGTAACAAGATGCTTTTTCCAACTGGCCTGATGGAGCACTTGGCCTGATGATGACTCTCACAGTCAGATGTGCAATCTAGCCTCTGGCTCCCTGTTGGTTTGGACTCATTGCCTATATACTCTAATACTCAAGACCGCGAGAGATGAAAGAGAGATTCCTGCTTGACTGTGTAAGACAGTATGTTACAGACAATAGGTAAGCCATGTCCTTGCACCTGCTGCTTGCAGAACTGGCCTTTTCCACAGCACACTCTTCCCTGCAGTGTTCCTATATGGAAAGAGACAACCGTAAATGACACAAGAAGTAACTTTTAAAGCAGATGGAAAATAAATCACTAATTGACTCAAGAAAGTAGGGTGTATCCTGTCCCACTTGATCAGGCTGCTTTGGCATGTCGACATCACAACACTAAGGAACCTGTTCCATTATTTGCTGACTTCTGAACAGCTTTGTTTAGCCAGAGCTAAGTCTAAAATGGACTGTGAACTGTGTTACGAAAACATACAAATACTTTTTAAATCCACAGCCCCACCCACCCTGCCCCCATACCATTTGGTCATAGCACACACGGGAAAATGTTTACAAGTCATAATCTTCTCAGTGAGGCTTTAGTTTCCAGTATATATTTCAAAGGTAAGGTCTCAAGAACACACACACACAAATCTAATAATGCAGGTGGGGTCTACACAGACCTGAGTTCCAAATTTTAGATGCAACCAACATTATCCTCTTCTATATTGGCTTTGGGCTTTCAGCTTGGGTTATGAGAGGCCTGGAACACAGCTCTATGAGGAGAGGCTGAGGGAGCTGGAGTTGTTTAGCCTGGAGTAGAGGAGGCTCAGGGGTGATTATTGTCTACAACTACCTGAAGGGAGGCTGTACCCAGGTGGGAGCTGGTCTCTTCTGCCAGGCAACCAGCAACAGAATGAGGGGACACAGTCTCAACTTGTGCCAGGGGAGGTCTAGGCTGGATGTTAGGAGGAAGTTCTTCCCAGAGAGAGTGATTGGCATTG
Source organism: Tricholaema leucomelas (assembly GCA_013400475.1). Taxonomy (NCBI): domain Eukaryota; kingdom Metazoa; phylum Chordata; class Aves; order Piciformes; family Lybiidae; genus Tricholaema lacrymosa; species Tricholaema leucomelas. The sequence continues at coordinate 61,600 of WAAF01017528.1, read as the reverse complement.
GAATGGGCTGCCCAGGGAGGTGGTGGAGTCACCATCCCTGGAGGTGTTCAAGAGTGGGCTGGATGACACACCTAGTGCCATGGTCTATTTGCTTGGACAGGGCTGGATGATAGGTTGGACTGGATGATCTTGGAGTTCTCTTCCAACCTGGTTGATTCTATGACATGAAATTCAGACTGAAGCTGAACAATGGAGAACCACACTGAAATGCTTTTTTCCATATGTGAAGTTGTTCACAATTAAGGGGAGCTCAGAATCACAGTTTAATTTGGCATCTTTGGAACTGAGAGTTCTTCATTTCAAAGACTGAGCTAAGTCTGCAAATTTCAAAGTATCTAGCACACTTAAAAAAAAAAAAAAGAAAAAAAGAAAAAAAGAAAAAGAGAGAGAGAGAGAGAGAGAGAGAAAATGGAGCAATCACCAGAAGAGAGTCAAGTGCTTAAACTAGGACAAAGTAATAACTGACATGGAACTGGGACTTTCCTCCCTGTTTTCACTCTCACAATCCTGTGGTAAACCATTTCACTTCGTCTTTGGTTTAATTTAGGAAAAAAAATATTGAAAACTCTCACGCTTGGAATGAGTATGTATTAATCTTTTGTTTTGAGTAATAATGCAAAGAAATGTCGTCCTGGCAGGATACTAATTTCTGATGTTGTCAATTAAGAAAATTCTCCTGGTGTTTTGAATGGAAAAATCTCTCAGAAAGTGTTTTTATCGAAGCACTCAGTTCCAAGTCCTGGATTATTAGGTTAAGCTCCATCAGCAGAGAGACCAATATAAATGCTTTTCATACCATCTGCCTCGATGCCTTGACAAAAAAATAAAGAAGAAAATATGTAGGTCCAACATTTCCTGATTTTAATCTGCTTCCCTTTCATATAAAGCTGGGAAACACAGATCTTAAAAATGCAAAATGAAAAGCATGCGATAAAGAGAAGAAAATTCCTCCAAACCTCACTGAACATCCAAAATCACACAGTCTTCCCAGAAACTGTTTTTCTTTTTATATTTTAAAATCAGAAAAGCAACTTTAAGTAAGTGTAGGCATTGGCAAATTATTTTCTCCACCCTCTTTTGCTGTTCTGAAAAGAGCTCGTTACAGTGCATGCATTTTTACCTGATGTCTATTAGGAGGCTCTGTATAATTACCAAGGTTTTGATTTTCCTGTTTAAAAACAAATTAGGATAGTGTGCACGGCCTTGCAGTATTAGGAGGCAACTCCAACAGCTAATGATGGAGGACAGTGCCTTGGTGAAGGTGTTAGCGATCCATCTGGCCAATTAAAGAGTAACTTAGCCCAGTACTGTTTCTCAATTATGGTGGCTTGACACTGAGAGTTGAGAAGTACTAAGATTTGGTGTGAAGCAAACTGAATCCATACAGAGAAAAATCTGGGGAATGCTGCTGCAGCCCCATAGCAGGGAGGAAAAGGAAGCACTATCAGCCAGAGGCAGCTCAAGAGGACTTTACTGTTGCAGGAAACGAAATGGCTCAGAGGTGAAACAAATACCAATAAAGTCCATCTTCCTATAAATTTGTGACCAGAGCCCGCGAGTGCTATGCGATATGAGCACAATTATCATAGGTCTCCTCTTCCACAACAAAGACAAAATTGTCAGTGAGCAAGAGACAGCATGTGCTATAGCTCTTCTGGAGCAAAGCCTGTGCTGGCCAGCCAGCTGTCTTCTGCTGAACATACTTAGCTGATAAGTTCTGCTTGTCTTTCCCTCAGCAGGGGCACTAATTTGAGTTTTTCTCCTCGCTTCAGATACCCATTTTATAGAAAACAAATTATCTTTTCAGTTCTTTCTGACTTGGCTGAAAGCAATCGACATGCTCAACAGCTATGTATGGGTGTGACAGACAGGCAGAGGGACACAGTCCCATAAACTTAGATGAGATAACTTGGCAACAAGTACTCCAGAAATCTGAGGTGTTTAAAATCTGGAAGTGGATCCAAACTCTGACTTAAGTCATGCCCAAGGTCAGAAAGAGACAAAGGCCTTTTTTGGTTTGATTCCTCCCCATTTGGACTTCCATGAGGTTTGATCATGTGCTATTTTCCCTTGTGGCCATGATTACACAAGCAGGATCTCCCATGGCAGAAACTGGACATGAGGCGAGCCTACAGGACAATCACAGACTCTTCAAAAACTCTTTTTTCTTGTCTGCATCTTCAGAAGCACCCAACTTGAACTGAAAAATCAATAATAGCATTTCTTCCTCTGCTTTTACATACGAGTGTCTTCTACCTCCACTTCTAGAAGCTAGCAGGTCCCTTCTGTCCCATAGCCAGTCTCCCATGCTGGCTTATTGTGCTACTGTGAGCCTAGCTGGGATATTTTGGTGAGAAGAATTAGACTATAGGCTGTGAAAAGGAAACAATGGTGATGTCTACTTCACTCAGAGGCCTGCTGAGATGTACAAGAACAGACATAGATAAGGCAGTCGTTTGCTCTGTCTTTGAGGTTGCACTTCTCTCTCTAACCTAACTTGCTGTCTGACTAATCCTTCTGCTTCCTAAGCCCCCTGGCCAACCCTCCAAACTCACCTTGAGCATAAGGCAAAGTCAGGGGTAAGGTAGAGGGATAGGAAGAAGGTGGAAGAGTGGTTGGGAGTCCCTCCTGGGGACTTTGGTTTCTGGGAGGGCTGTTGTGTTTCTCTATTACCTTGTTAACTTGTCTATTTCTGTCTGTAGCTGTAGATATTGTAAATAGCTGCTTGTATATTGTGCTGAGCTGTAAGTATAAAGCTTCATTCAATTTCCAGCTCGGCTGAGTCTAGTCTGGGTGATTTTATTTTTTTTTGGGGGGGGTCGGCGGGGAACACCCAAACCATCACACTTCTGCTCCCTTCTCTGCTCTTCCAACCATGACAGGAGAAGGAGTTAAAATCTTATAGTGCTTTCTGGCCAGTATCTTCTCAAGTACGTCAGCCCTCCCCACACATGCACAAGTTGCACTGCCCTCCCTCTGGATGCTTCCACATATCTGTCCTCTGAAGTTACAGAGATGGGAATGATTTTCCTCAACATGAAATGCTGTATAAAGAGTGTGGGTGGGAAATATGCAGTGTAATGGAACTGAAACCCCATAAGGGAAATCAACGCAGGCAGCTGCTGATACACTATTTACTTGGGTAAATCATCCATTTTCCTCTCGGGCAAGATGATTTGAGGTATCACCTACCCAGGACAGCAAGTGCAAATATAAATAATAAATAAAACTAGCTGAGGAAAAATTCTGACTGTAATGGCTTTGTAGAGAACCAAGTTTCAGTTAAACTTAATCCTTGCTGTCTTCTGCGTCTCCAGCAGTAGAAACATCTGGTCGGTTTTAGATTCCCCTTGGATTCCCAACTTCAAAGGGAGTTATAAAGAATAACAAATACATGTACTGGCACTGAAAAAAAAAATAGAGCAGCAGGAGAGAATGGTAAAATTGTCCTTATTTGACTGCTAGTGACAGGCGCCACAGGCAGAACTGTGAGAAAAAATCTTAACGGCTCAGGCAAATAAGCTTTTTTTTTTCCTTTAATGACTGGCTCTCTTTACTAATGACGCAGAAAATCTATGGGATCTGCCCCATAGTAGCGAGAAGCACATGTGCCAAGGAATATGCACGCAAGGGTACGCAGAAAACAGATTTCGGATCAGGTATGTACTAAATAATAGGCAGGAAAGCAGGAACGAACTTTAGTTTCCAGCCCTTTCACTCAGAGTGCCCTGTGCGTATTGCTGGCTAAATTTCGGAGGTCCAAATGTTGTCTCTTTAAAGCCTGTAGGAGGTTGTAAAGCATGGTCAGAAACAACGACTGTCATATGCACTTTTCTAATCCGACTTCAAAACCTCCAGGAACAGGGGTAGGTAAGCAAACACAATAACAGATGGCTGTGGCTCTCAGTCTTTTCTTTACTCTCTGGTGGCTGGAAAGTGAATGCCATGCTCCTTTTATGAATGCAGCATTACCAGCAACAACTTCTGACATGTTTCTACCCTTCTGTGCAGCTAAGAGAAGCATCTAGCTTCACGCTGATCTTCTGAATCAGTGCACTCATGAAATAATCACATTCCGTTCCCCACTTCACATATGCAACATCAGGATCTCCTTTATCCTTTGCTGTTCCTTGTGTTTTACCATTTCAGTCATAGGATTAAAGACACCAGTGTAAAGTGTGAGGATACAGGAACTTGTGCAAAGCCTCCTGTCTGCTGAACACTAACTCTTGTTGTACAAACACTAAATTTGTTACCATCTCTCAGCAAATCTATAGACTCCTAAATGTCTAGCATCATGTAATGCAAATTTACTAGATGGATTCCGGAGAGGAAAATTAAAGAATAGACTTTAGCAAACAGCATTAAAACCACAGCCATGCCTCTTTCACCTCCATTTACAAAGGGTCCAAAGAATATAAGTTTTGAAGGCAGTCATCAAATAAATTCCACTGATACATGAACCAAAGAGGCTGATGGACTTGTGGATACTGGACAGGACATGAAAAGGTGTATTTGTCAACTAAATTATTTCTTGGAAATATTTCCTTTATCTCTGTTGTTGGTGTGGCAACCATTTTTTTTATTACATCATTCTGCTTTATTATGTCAAGAGGTAAGAAGCTTCCCATTGTTTAATCTTTAAAGGTATTTCAGGATCTCTTAGACACCCCATATAACAGCAAGATCATATCAATATTTTTTTCATAAATACAGCAATCTCATATTTGTATCTGAACTTTCAAGAGTAAAGATCCTAAGTTCTTGTAACAATATAATGATCAAAGGGTTTCTGCAACAGGCTTCTTACTGAAAAAAAAAACAACAACTTATTTATTTCTTACTGAATGTTTGAAAACTGTAAGAAGATGCTTCACAAACTATTATAGAAAGAGGAATTCAAGAATATATTGTGAAATTTGTCATTCTGGAGACAGGAATCAGCAATTTCTGAGGCTCACACTGCAGCACTCTTGAATTTGAAAAGAGAATCCAAAACAAAACTGAATGCACAGCAGAGACAGGATGAGTGTTTGGCATACTGCTAACGACATGTGTCATGGTGGGATACATGCATCCCTCTTGCCCAGGAACTACCACTGGAAGTAGTACTGCATGCACTAGGATCTCTAGTGACATCAGACTATCGGGACATGTGAAAAATACCCCAAGGCTGGAGAAGTGGGCACAAGCCAACCACATGATGTTCAAAAAGACCAAGTGCACGGTCCTGCAGCTGGGTCAAGGGAATCTCAAGCACAAATACAGGCTTGGCAGTGATTGGCTGGAGAGCAGGCCTGAGGAAGGGGACTTGGGGGTGCTGGTGGACAAGAAGCTCAACATGAGCCAGCAGTGTGCACCTGCAGCCCAGAAAGCCAACCAGATCCTGGGCTGCATCAGAAGTGTGGCCAAGCAGCTCGAGGGAGGTGATTCTCCCCTTCTGCTCTGGTGAGATCCCATCTGGAGTACTGCATCCAGTTCTGGAGCTCCCATTACAAGAGAGATGTGGAGATGCTGGAGCATGTCCAGAGAAGGGCCGTGAGGATGATCAGAGGGCTGCAGCAGCTCTGCTATGAGGACAGAGCGAAAGAGTTGGGGCTGTTCAGTCTGGAGAAGAGGAGACTCCGAGGTGACCTTCTTGTGGCCTTTCAGTATCTGAAGGGGGCCTACAAAAAAGCTGGGGAGGGACTTTTTAGGCTATCAGGGAGTGACAGGACTAGGAGGAATGGAGCAAAGCTGCAGGTGGGGAGATTCAGACTGGATGTGAGGAGGAAGTTCTTCACCATCAGAGTAGTGAGAGCCTGGAATGGGTTGCCCAGGGAGGTAGTTGAGTCCCCATCCCTGGAGGTGTTGAAGGCCAGGCTGGACGAGGCTCTGGCCAGCCTGATCCAGGGTACAATGTCCCTGCCCATGGCAGGGGTGTTGGAACTAGATGATCCTTGTGGTCCCTTCCAACCCTAACTGATTCTGTGATTCTATAAAAATATTTTTGGAAGTAGTACAATTCTCTTTGACTTTTGTCAGAATGCTACAAGACTCTCTGACAAGTCTGGTAAAGTCTCTTTGTTTTCTAGACCTAAAGACCAGTGGCTCCTGAAAAAGGGGCTGCCTTCTTAATAAAGCTTTATTACCTGTGTTGGCAATATCCTCTTATTAGGATGCCTTTCAAATTAATTCTTAGAGTCTCATTTTTCCAGCAAAAGAACCCATTTATCTGTAGAGATGGTAAAGACAGATGAAAAACCAGACCTGGAAATCTCAAGGTTTCTAAAGCTCATGCTCTAAGTCGGGTTTCCTTCAAGTAACAATATTAAGTTAACATCAGAAGTATTCTGATTTCTGTATTTGCAATCAAAGGAGCCATGCCAGTGTTAATTCTGGCATTAGGAGAGCATAGGTTGCATAAGCTTGAATGATAGTCACAGGTTCTGACTGCATCTGGCAGTTCCAATATGAATGGAGAATTTCCAGTATGGACTTGATCTCCAGTCTGCTAAAACCAAGACAATTTAAATGAGTCTCAATACACGCTCCTGGGAAATAACCATCATTTTGGTACAAGAAATGCCATATATAGTGAAACACTGTTCATTCAAATCCCATACAGTGATATTTCTTGTCTTTAACCCCTGAATCTTCACTCTTATACTCTGCAGAAAGGGCCTTGACTTTCAGAAGATGTCCTGGCAATGAGTATTAGGTAGAAATGAAGGCCTAAAGACAGGTGTCAGTGTTCAACTATTACCAATAGTGAGGCAAAGCAAAGGCACTGAAGGAGAAGGGAAGGTAGAATAGCTGTCTCATTCCAAGTTTTTAGTGATACAAATCTTTCCAGTTAAACTGCATCTCTGAGTCTGATGTGGTCTTTATTAAAGGCAGCAGTACAATGAAGGGCACATAGGCTTCAGTCCTGGGATTCCAGCTAACAAACATTTTGATTACATCCCGGGATTTCTCCAAACACCTTTCTAAATGTTTCCTTACATCCCATTTATAGTATGTTACATTCTCCTGTGACTAGAGAGCTGGTAGACCAGATCTTCCATGGCCTAATACTTTCTTGACTATCTTTCCTGTCCTCTTACATGTCTGTAGGCATGCAGGCACAATGCTGCAATTGAATATAACCATTATAAAGACAGTTCAACTCCTGGCCAACCCTCAGCATGCACATATACATTTGCAAAGCATTAATGGTATTGTAAGCTAAAAACAAACATCCCAATAGTATTTAGCCAGCTAGATCTGTGAGATCTACAGATGCTTTCTGTTTGCTTGGGATATTTTACTGCTTATGTTATTATCTTTTTGATGTGTGCTGCTCCACTAGCACATAGAAAATATTTGGAGTGTGCCTACAACATAAATGATTTTATTTATTTATTTAGAGAGCTCAGAAGTGCTGGAGCTTGTACTTTTTAAGGCCTTAACACATCAATACTCCAGTTCTTCACGTCCAAGATCAGTGCAAAATATATCTTTCAGATTAAATCAGCCTGCTTAAGACTAAACTCAATTTACAGTGATACAGCAGGTTGCACGTTTGGTCATGTAAAAAAACATATAATGAATACAGGAGACAGATGTTGGGCAAAGTATATTTTCCTGCCTGTCTTGTCACAAGCTTGCAACCAAACCAACAACACACTTGTCCACATACAAACTACCTGAAGGGAGGTTGGAGCAAGGAGGGGGCAGCCTCTTCTCCTTGGTGTCAAGCAACAGGACTAGAGAAATGGTTTCAAGCTGCACCAGGCTGGCTGCTAGGAAATATTTCTTCACAGACAGGGTTATCAAACACTGGAATGGTCTGCCCACAGCAGTGGTGGAGTCACTGTCCCTGGAAGTGTTTAAGCAGCGTGTGGACCTGGTGCTTAGGGACATGGTTTAGGATTGACCCTAAATTGGGTCAAAGGTTGGACTGGATGATCTTTGAGGTCTCTTCCAACTGGATGTTTTCTGTGATAATCTGTGATTAAAATATCCCTTTCCAAGTTTGAAAACTAGAAGCAAATGGTTAGGTGGTCTAAAGAACAAAAAAGTTTGAAGAGACCAAAGTTCCACTGAATGTTGACTGCTCTGTCCCTAACTTACAAAACTTGCACTGCTGATACTCTTGAGGAATATGACATCGCTGTCTCTAGCCAGCCGTAAGTAAGACAGTTCTGAATAACTGACACTGATACAGGTTAGTGTCTTAGTCCTTGTTTGAAAAATAAGGACCATCACACTTTTGAGACAAGGTTCCATTTTCCAGTAACAGAGCAATTAACAACTATGTGCTTTGCTTTTATTTATTGCCCTTGCTCTATTTATCCAAAACACCCACCTTCGATTCCTGTCCTTTTTTTTTTCCTTCCCCAGAGTGCTCCCACTGAGACAGATTTAGGCCAATCCTGAACAATTTAAATTTAGCCAAAACCACAGCTAAAGTAATATGCCTTCAAGGCACATACCATATTGTGGCCTTGGACAAGACTGCTGCCAGAAGAAACTTACTATTTAAGCATATGGATTATTCATGAGAATGGAGAGGAAAAAACTTCAATACATTAGTAAGAAAGACTATCTTGGGTGCTACACAGGACAAAGAAAGACTGAGAGCAATAACTGGAAAACACTCTATTAAGGGAAGGTCCCATTTAAATCATAGGATTACAGGACGTTAGGGGTTGCAAGGGACCCAAAATGATCATTGAGTCCAACCTCCCTGCTGGAGCAGGACAATACTATCTAACACAGATCACAGAGGAACACATCCAGACAGGCCTTGAAAGTCTCCAGAGAAGGAGACTCCACAACCTCCCTGGGGAGCCTGTTCCAGTGCTCTGTGATCCTTACAATAAAGAAGTTCCCCCTTGTGTTGAGGCGGAACCTCTTTTGCTGCAACTTACACCTGTTGCTCCTCGTCCTATCTAAGAAGCAACAAATGAGAGTGAACGCAACAATATTAACTTTATTAATGGAAGGTCCCCTTTAAATCAAATGTAAGAAGCAACAAATGGGAGTGACAGCACCAATATTAACTGTATAGGCTTTACACTCACACTATCATTACATTCAACAGTTTGCTGGCTTTGCAAGTAATTGCAGCAAGATAGGAACCCAGAACTTGAAAAGTACTCAAAAAGGTCTGGTCCATGATCAGCCTACAGAGCAGCAAGCTAAGAGAACCGACAAGCCCTACGAGGAGAGGCTGAGGGAGCTGGGATTGTTTAGCCTGGAGAAGAGGAGGCTCAGGGCAGACCTTATTGCTGTCTACAACTACCTGAGGGGTGGTTGTAGCCAGGAGGAGGTTGCTCTCTTCTCTCAGGCAGCCAGCACCAGAACAAGAGGACACAGCCTCAAGCTACGCCAGGGGAAATTTAGGCTTGAGGTGAGGAGAAAGTTCTTCACTGAGAGAGTCATTGGCTACTGGAATGGGCTGCCCAGGGAGGTGGTGGAGTCACCATCCCTCGAGCAGGATTGGATGTGGCACTTGGTGCCATGGTCTAGCCTTGAGCTCTGTGGTAATGGGTTGGACTTGATGATCTATGAGGTCTCTTCCAACCTTGGTAATACTGTGATACTGTGTGATTTTCTGAGCAGAAACAAAATGTTTGCAGGAAAGCTCAAGACAAGAGTTGGGGAGGTGGATTCTGATTAACTGCTAGAGAGATAGGAAGTCCCATTATAACATCAAGAGAAGACCACAGCACAGTCTAAGAGTCCTCACCAATTTTAAAGTTTTTGTTAATAGAATATGACAGATTTAATAGCTTTAAAAAAAAAACCACACCTTTAGCAGGATTCTGATGAAATATTCCCTTAAATGCCACCTAAAAGAGCCCAAACACAAACCAACATTCCTGCTTTACAGCATAGCTACAGACATTGAAATTTACTTGTTTCACAGTTGAATTAAACACCGCACTGCAAAGTCATCCACGAAACAAAAACAAACAAAAAAAAATCATTTGCCACAACTGAATGTTTTGTTTTGACAAAATAATTTTGTTTTGATTGTTACTTTCAGTTTTGACTTAAATTTTATACTCGAACCCAGAATGCATTTTTTGAAAGACAAAGTTTGTAACAAAAGCATTTCTGGTCCAACAAATGCCAAAAAGCTACTCATATTTCTGGAGAAAATGAAAATAAATGAGTCCTGAAAGAATTTCCTTTTTTTTCAAATGAACCAGCATTTCCACTGCTTCATTTAAAAAAGAGAATACCAGTAGGGTTGTTTTATTCGGTGGTGACCTTCAGTACTCTTTAGTGAGCCTCAGAAGCTCGTAATACCTCTGCAATGCTATCAATAGATCAGTGACAATCTAATTATTATTAATAATCCAGCTGGTATGTTGTTCTTGTCCAAGAACTGGTGGAGCTTACCGACGTATGAAAGGTAAGAGGCTTTTTCATACAGTCATTTATGTAACAACTAACACATGTCTTGTTGGGTCAAGTATTCTTAATTATTGTTACCGTTTGAGGAAACAACAAAACCAGTTCTGAGCAGGATAAAGCGGCAGACTGAAAGTTACAAAGAGTCCTACAGAAGAATCTGGAGTGAAGAAAAGTGAAGGGAATGCTAGTGGTTTCTGCGCTGTCCCCATAAGCTTAAACCTCTCTGTTAGAGAAATGTAAGAGCTGTTGAGATTTGTAAGATGTTTAGTATCTCAGAATTACTTTTTCTTTAACCATTAGCTCCAACCACTAAGAAGGCTCTTGATCACTGACCATACAGTTCTAAATGAATAAAAAGCAAAATACCATGAAGTCATGTGAAGCTTGACTGAAGCTGTGAGACACATCCTGTCCTACAGTGGCAATAATTCAGGGATTTCACCACGATCAGAAAGCAGCAAGTGCCAGTGTATAGAACTCTTCACTTAGGAAGACCAGAAGGAGAGCTGAAGCACAGCACATCATTCCCAGCAACTGGCATACCATGGCTATTTCAGCATTGAGGTGCTTATGAGAAGTGGCTGTCTCCTGTGCCATTTGGTGAAGTGTTTTTTCGCAACATAGACAGAATCTCAGTAAGAACTAAATAACTGCTGTTTCTTACAAAGAAAATTTCCAGCCACTGCTTGGAGCAGAAGTCCAAGGGTTCTAGCAGTTGTAGTGCTTAGTCCTTCATGAGAGCACTAACTGGCATTTGAACGTACCTATTACATTCAAATGTACCTATTACATTCAAATCCTGGTTTGCAAGGCAGAGACAGGAAAGTCTTGGGGAAAACTGCTGGAATTATCTCATGTGTGGGTTTTTTAAAGTATTAGATTTAGTAAGTGGTATCTGGGAAGAGATAAGGTGGCTAAAAGGAGCTTGGATTGTGTATCTTTACAAATAGGTTATTAGCATATAAGAGAAACAGAGATGCTTGTTTGAAACCCTGAACTGCAATTACCTCTAAGAGAGCTCTCTTACTGTGCACCAAGGAGACTGCTGGATTTGTGCTCAGCACATTGGGCCCAGGCACCGTCGACTTCCACAGTCTGAAAGCAGCTGAACACTCTCGTTCAACACGTGTATGTCTTCAGCTAAGAAGTAACCCCTTTCTAGCAGTAACATTTCAAGGCCTAACTGCCCAAGGAAGATGACTTACTCCCTCGTTCTTCACAATATAAAAACGTAGATGTAGAGGTCAGAGTAAACAAAGAAATAGCCAAATGCACTTCCATGCTTTAGCATGCTCAGCACTCGCAGTGAATGACCCTCAGGCTTAGATCACGTTAGGGAAAAAGTTTCCTTTTCTTAAACATAACACCTCCTCCAAATGACAGACTCTCAGTCCTCTACTACCAGCTCCCCTCTCCCTTAGCTGCTTGTAGTTATTAAAATAAACAAAGAAAACAAATAAATAAATTAAAATCAAACCAACACCCTCCCTCTGCTCAACATCCTTCTCCTCTCTCAACTTTCCTTGTGCTTTCCTTCATACCTCCCAGGGTTTGTTGTTTTTAAGCCCCTGCACTAACACCTGGTCTCTTTGTTCTGGGTTTTTTTTTTGGTGTTTGCTTAAAACTCCAGTCCCCAAAAGCAAGTTTGGAGAAAACTGGCTTTCTCTAGTTGCCCTATTGTTCTTCTCAGACAAGATCTATTTCAGATGTTTCTCTTTCAAATATTTAATGACAGACCTATTCATGAAAAGATATGCCAACACCACTCCCTTGTCTCTTTGGCATGACACAGAGCAGAGAAAAATATTGTCATAAGATACAAGGATTCAGTTAGTCAATAAAATCAAGTTCTAACTTATAAACAGCACAAAGTGGATTCCATACACTGCCACACTTCCCAGAAGCAAAAGCCTGACAAAGAGCATTACGAGGGAGATCTCATGGAACACACAGATGAAGTTAGCACTATGATTCTGGCTGGCTTCCCTTCCAACAGAACCCGAAAAGACCACATTGAACCTTGGAAGAGTTAACTTACTTCTGGAGTCTTGTCTTCACTGCAAAGTTGTTTGAAAGTACAATGCTAATATTGCCCCCAGCATGACTCCCAGCCACAATAGAAGCCTCTTGCTCAACCTAAGTGCTATTTTAACTTGACTCTTTGGCCTAAAAAAAGATTGTAAGTGGCAGCCCATGTTACTAGTGTCAGTAACACAGTGGGAATTCAGAAGTTCTCTGAGTGCAACTGGGATCTAGACTAGAAACATACAACCCTTATACCCTGTTATCTACATTATACTTGCGCTGATAGCAGGTGAGGGTCTGATGTTAGTAATCTGGTTCTCCTCTCCTCAGCCTCTGCAGTACAATGCTGACAAATGCATTCACCAAATTTACAGAAAAAATGTATGTGTACCAAAGAATTTAGGGCACAGAACCCTTACAAATATCAGTCTCTAACACTGTTGCAATAAACTGATTCAGTGTGTGTAAAACAATACTGGTTTTAGGCATTTTTACCCACGAGCTCTGCTCAGGCTATTATTTGCAGTGAAGGGGGCTTTCTGCAAGTACCTTAGAGCCACCATCTGTGAAACACAGCACAGCTGCACCAACAGCCAGGTTTAACATGAAAACAGTATGATCAGATTTTAGCTTCATGTTAACTGCAGACCTTATATATATGGAAAAAAGTATTTCAAATCACATTGCAGTGTGAGAGAAAGCTAAGGGGTTCTTATAAGCAGTGCCTGTACGGCAAATCCAGCTTCTTACATCTTGACTGTTATCTCCATAAACCTTCTTTTCACTCTAATAAGCCAGCATAAGATAAGCAAATCTGAGTACAGGCAGCTAATATCAACCACCACAGAAGCGGCCATATTGTCATCTGAACATCTCATGCTCCAGTTTATTTACAGTTTCCAGGGCTGCAATCCCAGCTGGTAGTTTTAATTAGTAGTGAATGTACTTTCACAACAAATTGGACCTTATCCTTCTTGGGCGAGATCCCTTCCACAGATGACTATAGAATATGAAGAGACAAAGTTTGGGGACGATGGGCGAGCATTTTCCTCATATAACGTATCTGAAAAACTACCATTGCTCTCTGGCTAACAAGAGGAATTGGCATCAGGTCAGACTATTTTGACTATCCAGAGGACTCTTCCCCCAGTGCCAGAACAGTAGGACACACGCACCATGGAAGCTTCTAACAAAGCATAAGCTAATGCTATTTAGAAGTCAGTACAAAATTTCGGATTACAAAGCCAGCTCCAAGGGCTGACTTCTGCTTATGGGCTTTAAGGCAAAGCTTGGGATACCATGACAAGCATCACCAGAGCACATATCTATTCTTTTACTGTTATTGTACAAGGGTAGCTTTGCCCATTTTGTAGTCATTTGTAAATGCCTCACTATAAAACTGCAACTGTAGCAGGGTTTTAACAGCCTTTTTTTCCTCTAGCCGCTCTGGGATTTTTGCTTTCTTGGCTGTAACCAGTTGCAACCAGTTGTGAATAAGTCGTTATCCCTCTCTGCAACCCACTGCAACTAAAAGAAACCAGTGTCATTATGCAAGTTTTAAAAAAAAAAGGGGGGGGGGGAAGAAGGAAAAAAAAGTTTTGTTTTGTGGTTAATTATCCATGGTCTATTTACAAAATAAATCAACCCATTGTGCACCACCAGGATTTGTGGCCTCATTTGAACTTTGCTTTTCATTAATCACTTTAAAAATAAAAGCTAACTAGATTTCCTCTTCCCTCCTCTCCCCCTCAGCCCCCCTGATTTTTTTTTTCTTTATTACTTGCATCTGGGTATAAATTGTAAAAATGGTGAGAGAACAAAGTATGGATTATTCACCCTCAGTTTCATGACTTACACGATCTCAGTCTCGTCTTTCTCCACAGACGCAGCACAGTCCAAAAATTCCGGTATCCTGTAAGAAATGCAACCACAAGAAGATGTAAATACTTTTTAAACTCAAACTTTGACTTATTAAAAAAAAAACACCAACAAACAAGTAAAAAGCTTCCTTTAAGAAACAGAAAGGTGGGAAAACACATATGTAGTTAAACTACTGTAAGAGGACAATAAAATTAGTCATGTAGATACCTACATGAATGTTTGTGAGCTCTGAGTGCAAGGCTGTTTTGTTTAGCTAAAAATATACTTGCAGGTAGGCTGGAGAAGGCAGAAAATAGAGCTCTAATTTCTTTATAGTGTTGACAATTTACACATGAAATGAGAATTGGGTTTGGTTTTTTATTTTTCAGAAAAAAAGTTTTGGTTATATAAGATCTGGAGAGGCAGAGTAAGGGCTGTTAAAAAACTAACTATGTTAACACTTATTTCATTCTGATAAGGAATATGTAGTTGCATAAAACTGAAATTCTCCTCAGCATCAGCTAAGAAAGCTTGAGCAGTGTGTATGTTTTAACTACAGACTCTTCCAGTAGAACTAAAAAATGAGAAAGGCTGATAAACACAATAAAACTACATATAAGAGGATATCAAAGTGCTGCTCCCTCCCCAACTTTTTTTTTCCCCCTCCATTTAGCGGTCAGCTTTAAGCACTGTTAATACAAGGAACAGAAAATCTCAGCTGTCCACGTAATAACTAATGAAATGCTATGGAAAAAGCTAGGCCAAAACATGTGGTTCTGCTGCACTGAAGAACAACTTTCTTCTTCAAAGCTTCTGAGCTGGATGAAAATATAAAGAACACAGCCAACAGGTATCTTTTGGAAACCGAGACGAAATGCTGAAGATAAGACATTAGATCATTAATACTACATATTATTACTAATAGGAGCTCAGGAAGGTAATTTTTGCTTGCCTGTTGGTATGAAATAGAACTGTAGAGATTTGAAAAGTTGAAACCCACTGACTCCTCCTTTACTTTGCAGATGGCTGAGCTGCATTAATGTTCATTTCCAAAAGTAAATTAGCTCCTACCTAAATGAAAGCAAAAAATGAAAGCTGCCTCCACCTGACTGCAAAGCACAGCAGTCGGGGTGGAAGAGAAACGGACAAGGCCTTCAAAGAAAATAAAAGCCTTTTTAAGCAACTCCTAATACGAACGCCTGCCCTTCCAGCAGCAGGCTGTGGCCCTACAGCCGCTTCCCATTATAAATGCTAAATTGGGAAATGTTTAACATTCTTTGTTTAATCTTTGCAGTATAAAGAAAAAAAAAAAACCAAAACAGCTGATTCTCAGCAACACGACAGCCTGAGCAACCATTACAGATCTGCCTCTCCTTTCCTCAAAGCAGAACAGACCACTTCCAGCCTCAGCCGTGATTGGCATTTTTTAATCAGAAATGTGTATTTGGATGGATCCCAGGAGACAAGATTGAAACTGTCTTTTAAATATATATATGTGTGTCTGTGTATATGGGGCCTAATGCAACTAGGGTAGTCAATAAAAACTGCAAGCAGTAAAATACTTTTAAGAAATATATGTAGTGAAAACTATCGGCAAAGGATGTTCAGATGTTTTCTGCACTGTTCTGTGCTAACGTCTTTGCACTATCTTTCCACGAAGAGCATTATTATTTGTTTTTATTATCATCTAAGTGGGTTTTTCTCTTGTTCATCTGTAGAGTCGAAGCAGTGAGTCCATCTACTCTGCTGCCATCAGTCACATATAAATAAGCAAAAGTTTGGGAGTGAACAGTCCTCTCTCTGCTTGCTTACACAGGCAAACTCGCCTTCTATCTTGTCTCTGCAAGGACTTCCCTAAAGTGGTGAGTTTCATCACGTGCCTTAAAAGGCAAAATGAGTCAGAGGGTTTTTTCAGTTGAAATTATGAAATAATACCCCAAATTGACTCCCCACAGAAACCAAACTGTTTACATTTTGTTTTCTTACAAGATTTTACCCCGAAGCACCCTTTCCGGATTATCAAGTCTATTTCTCCGCTGTCTTTTATACTACAGGTATAAAGGACACATGCTAAAGAGCTGTTTTAAAGCCTTCACATCAATAAAGTGAAAAGATCTTATCCATCCTTCCCACCCTAGCCATGAGCATTCCGTAGCTGACAGTGAGGAGATCAGATGTGGCCATGTGGGAAATGAAAGCATGAGCAAACAAGGATGCATTCCTTTCCTATAGTGCATATGGTACTGCCTGGTAGATCGTCTTGCAGGGCTCACGCTGATGTAGGCACTCAGCCCTCTTCATTTAGCAACAAGAAGAAAATAGTAACCACAGTACAGAAGAAAGAGCAAGGAACACGCAGGTGTCAACCCTGATCAAAGCACTGTGCCCATCCCAACATCTCCTCTATACCGCCGGATTTCAGAGATCCTTCCCTGTGTGTTTCAAGGCTCACCTGCATAGACAGCAAAGGTGATTGGGTGGGAGAAGTGAACTCTGCTTTGTTTGCTTTGAATGTGTAAGATAGTAATTTTGGAAAATAGGAGCTCAGCAACATTCACTGTGGCTAGGCCTGGTACTTTTATTACAACTACTCTAAAAATAATGCTTCTTGTTTCATTTCTTAGGGACTTCTCTAAGACAAAAAGACTCATCAAGCTACTGAAGGCACTAGTAATGAATTACTGATAGCGAAGGACACAAAACTGTCATAAACCTCAACCAACGTGTCAGAGCTGCAAAAAAAACCCAAAACAAACCTGTTCTGAGGAAAGGAGGAAGAGAGGAAATCTTGCAGAATAATTACTAGATTAAGAAAAGACCACTGTCGCTAATTCAGCACATTGCTGGGTACAGCTAAATCATATTAGTTAGTTATTTTTTGAATGTATCAACCCCAAGCATGTGTCAGGGAAGAAAACTAATGAAATTTTAAAATAAAAATTAACATAGAGCTCTTTTCAGGTTCTGGTTTTGTGGTTTTCTTTTTTTTTTTTTCTGTCTGGGGGGGGGTTGTGGACTTTTTTTGGAGGTTTTTTTTGGGGAGTTGTTTGTTTTCTGGTTGTTTGTTGGTTTTATTTTTCTTTTTGCTGTTCTTTAATCCTCTAAGGTTTCTATTTGACCTTTTCCTCAAAACAACAAACTTTAGTTTAAGAAAATTAAGGCACAGACCTTCATAGTGGCAGGACTCACACAGCTTATGTTTAAAAATAAAATACCAGTCTTTTTAAGTTGTGAAATGGAGACTTATTCGTTAAAACTGAATATTAACATCTCATTTCAGAAGCTGTTCAAAGTATCCCTTTTGCCTATTTTTCCTATGAATTTAAGAAGACAGAAATTTCACAGGTTGCATGTCTAGCATCTGGTCAAGTCAAATCACCCTCTCCTCCATAAATTAAAATTAGATTTCCATTCTGCAGAAAACACAAAATCCCATCATTCTGGTCACCGTTCAACTGACTTTTAGCAGCAGCCATTTCCAAGTTGTTCTTTCTTGTTTAATTAGTAAACACTCAGAAAATAATTAAATGTTTGTTTGACCATTAAGGACGGTGTGAGTCTTGCTACAAGTCCACCTAAGCATACAAAGCAAAGCTGGGGACTGAAGATTCAACAAGTTTGAGGTAACCTAGTGACATGCAAAGAAACTCTCCATGCTGAAAAGCATGCAAATACCTTTAAGGGGGAAATTTGCTTGTCTACTGACAAAAGTCATCAGAATTTGCACACATGTTCTAAATAATTTTCCACTTTAATTAGGAAAGGCAAAAAATGAAACCAAACCAAACCAAAACACCACCACCACCAAAAGACAAACCCCCAAACCAACCAACTTATAGACTAAAACTCTGAGAAGACAGGAAAAAAAGTAATTTTCTTTCAAAGGCATATGACCACTCTTTTGATTAAGTTAAACTGCAACAATTATTTCTCATATTCTCTGTAATACTACAAAGGCTACATCTTTCAAGGGTGGACAACATCAGGGATACTGGGATAAGGGGCTTTAAGGAAGTTACTCTCCCTCACTGCATGCAACCATGTCGTAAACTGCTATTAATACATTCATCCAGCCTCCTTTTACAATCACATAGATTTCCAGGACCTGTAATTCCTATAGGGTAGTCTTCCAGAATTTAATCCTCTGATGACCAGGGTCATTTTCTCATTTCCAGCTGACATTTCTATTAGGTCTCTGTGCAATACCAGCCTTAAGTTTAAATGAGTTTTTAACCTCTCCAAATTATTTCAACATCTTCTCCCTATGCATTTAAATCCACTTCATAAACACAGATAAGATAGCTTTAGAATATTTCTGGAAAGGGGAAAAAAACCCACATATACCTACTACCAAGAGATTCTGTACTGAGACAGAAATGCAGTCAGAAGAAGCTTTTGTTGCCCAGAGCCAAAGTAAGGGCTGTTTTCAGAATCAGGCTGAGAATCCAGGTGTTCCAATATGCTTTTGAATATATATGCAATATATAGCAATTTGGTGAAATATATAGCTTATAATATACTTACAGAACTTAAAATATTCCACTTCCTGTTTTCACAAAACCCTATTTCATCTAAAGCTTGTCTCAGAGATTGCTGTTTAAAGATGTCAGCTTTAACTATTTTTTTCTATTATGCCTGCAGTGGGCATAATTCTCATTCAGGCTCATTTTATGACTCCTTTCCAATGCCAGAAAAACACTTAAAAATAACTGAGAATCAAGCCCTATAACTTTATAACTGACCTAATGGACTCCTGACGTAATATCAACAGAATTAGCAGCATTACACTAGGGAAGAATCTGTCCAAGAATGTACACGCAGATCGAGAACGATTTGTAAAGGGCAAAAGAAAACAAACCCCAATAAAACGGCTCACAACCACAAACAGGTCACATCCTCAGAGGATACAACTAGGAATAAATTGGTTGCAATAAGTACAGGAATAATTTCTTCCTACAGTTAAAAAAGTATGAGCTCCACTAAGTATCGAGCCATTTCTTCCCTTTTTTGAACACCTGGAATCCTTAATATCTTATTTCTTTTTTAACCACAGTTACACAACTTTGGTTTAAATTTGACAGAAATCTATCAAAATATCCTAGCCAATTCTAATAAAAAGAATCTCTGGATCTTTATGGACATCAACCACTTAAATGAAATAAAAATGAATAGCGTTCAGCACAATCTAAAATTTCACTGTACTTCTGCACTTGCTGCTGTTATACAGAGACTGACCTGACCGGCACATTAAGGTCAGGAGAGGAAACAGAAAGAGCTTTCATTGTATACATCCAAAGTTTGGGGGGGGGGGGAGGAGAAGAGAGAGGAGGAGAGAGACAGAAACACTGTGCAGAAGCCAGGGATGTTCCAGAGCGCACTGTGACAGGAAAATACTCAATAAGAATTCCTCCAGCCAAAAAAACAGATCTTAAATAGAACCATTGTCTTCCAGCTCGAAGCCCTTAAAAAGGCTCGAAATTAAAGTCTGTGCTGTGGGCACCCGGTCGTTCTTTCTTTTCATCAGGATTTGCAGGTTTTAATACAATCTGTCGTGAGGAAAAACAGTAGAGCTGCACAGTCCAGAGAGGTAACAAAAGCGAAAGGCAGGCGAGAGTTACATAACTGGCTTTTTACATAAATATTACACTCAGAGAGGGTTTTCGTTGGGTTTGGGTTTTTTTTTTCCCTTTTTAAAAAGGAAAACAGATTAAAAGGGGGGAAAAAAGGCACAAAACCACATTAGAGAATTCAATCCAACCTCCCTTCACTATTCGTCCCTCTTTTGCTTTGCAACATGTATCGAGTAGTTAAAAGTGAGGGTTTTCTTTGCCCTTTTCTAACTAAAGAAATAACCGAGGCAGCCTTACACACTTCATAATAGTTTGGTTTTTTTTTTCCCATATTACCTGAAAAGTGCACCACATCATGGAAGCTGGAAAAAAAAACAACCAACCAAAAGTCTTATTTTAAAAGCTCAAGCAAGTCTGCTTTGCTTATCTGCAGCACAGGGCAATTAGAACTGACCACGGATGATCAACTAAAACTCCTCTCGGTACAGTCTGAGAAAAGGGAAAAAAAGCTGCAAGTCTCCCCATCTGTTATTTCCTTTTTTTTTTTTTTTTCCCCTTTGGCTGTAGAAAAGCAAAATTATGCAAGAGCTTCTGAATGTAAAGCCTGTGTGTGCTTTTTCCCTTTTTGTCTCTGTGTACACGGTATGCGATATTGCGTAACTGAGCACAGAGTGGGCGGTTAGCATTTACTATTGATTTACACTACTGTCTATAATGAATTCAGAGCTCTAAGAGAGAGCGAGACACAGACGATGAAATGCAGAGGGGTGAGAAGCGGATTTAAGGTATGTGTGAAGAGGGGTGCCATGGAAAGAGGGAAGCAAAGCATTTAGGAACAGAATTGTGCTTTTCAGAACTAAACATGCTTTTTTTCCAACCTTTTCATTTTCATGCCCTTTGCTAGAAGAGCGAATGCCTAACAAATCCCACAAACCTATCCGTCCAAAAGCAAGTTCCCCTCCCACATCCATGCCCAAATCCTATTGGAAACTGGGAAAAAAAAAAAAGAGAGAGAGAGAGAAGAAAAGTATTAATGCCACTGTGGCACTTTTTGTGCTAGTTAAAAACCTTCCTATGCATCTTTACATGGTTACTAAGAGAAATCTTTCTTCTTCTGACTTTGTCCAGTCAGGACCTACAGGCTTATATAGGAGCACTGCAATCATTACCATAACGCACAGTATGTAATACAAAGCCCTGCATTTATTGAGGAGGTAGGGTGACATGGGAATACGGGAATCAGAGACTGAAAACAAGGAACACTTGACCTATTTTGGTCACTTGTTAGGCCTGACAAAATACCTTTGTTGTTCCTTTTTCTACACAAGTCCTCAGTTTAGATGCAGATAGGCCCCTAGCTCTGTAATAAGCATTATATACAGTCAATAAGGTGAAATCTTCTTGTTCCCACAAGTGAATTACTGGATCCTCTGCTTCCAAGGTGAGACATGAGTTTCTAAATTCTAGGTTCTACAAAGCAAGGAAACACCACCAGACTGGCACAACACTGGATTGCTGAGTATCCATTAGGGTTATTCATGTTGGGCAGAGCATTTTGTTAATAATGTGACCATGATTCTAAAGTACGCTGGTGTAGTTTCTAAAGCACATTGAAAGATTGGTAACTAAAAGGAGTTCTATTGCAAGCCACAGCAGGCACCTAGCCTAGTATCAGCACTACAAGGGTGACATAAGAATTTAGAGTATAGAAGTGATTTAGTATGTTAGAAAACTGTGTAGAAAGTTAGGAGAAAGGTATTATAAGCATCCTTGAAAGTTTTGCTGCTTAAAGAATGAAAAGGGGATTGTGAAAGGGGACAAAAGGCAAAAAGGTATAGTAAAATTGTACAGGAAAAGTACCCCAAAAAGAGCCAGGTGGCATACCATACAGACTGCCCTCACGACTGACTGGATCAGCTGATACTAAGGTTCGGATAACCTTCAGGTTTGAAGAAAACAACCCAAACGAGCATATGTAGATAAAGAGAATTGAAAGAAGAAGACACTTCATCTCCAAAAAAAACACCTGAAGACCACCAACCAGAGATGGAGAGTATTATAATGAACTCTAGGATATAATATGAATATGTTAACCACTTACAGGCATACTCCCTCCCAGAACCAGGAGAAAACTGTATAAATATGCACATGAGAAATGTAAAGGCATGCAGGTGCTTTGGGAATGATTCCCCCTGCAACTAGTGCTGTAATAAAGCATACTCAGAAAATCTCTTTTTGTCTTTTCTGTAGATCAAGGGAATATGCTGATAACAAATCAACTATCAAAGACTATAAAGTTTCTTTTGCATTATTTTTTTACTGGAAGACATGAATTCCCCATATCTTTTTCTTCAAACTCTGTACAATTTGCAAACTCTGTACAATGTTTACTTTACAGGTCTGGTATCAGTCATTTTTACAGGTCCTAAATTAACAAAGAAAGCTAACAAAGCCCCACCACGTCATAAGAAATGCAACCCTTATTTTAAAGGAAATTCCACAAATATGCCATGCTTCTGATTACCTTCTTGGTTTGGGTTTTTTTT
Organism: Tricholaema leucomelas; assembly: GCA_013400475.1. Classification (NCBI taxonomy): domain Eukaryota; kingdom Metazoa; phylum Chordata; class Aves; order Piciformes; family Lybiidae; genus Tricholaema lacrymosa; species Tricholaema leucomelas. Next base: position 39,210 of record WAAF01017528.1, on the reverse strand, counting down.
ATTCTTTTCCCAAGCTCAACATATACTAACAGTAACTATGATACTACCAGTCAGTATGCCACTAAGATCTCTATTGGGCTGCTAGAAATATAAAACAGTAATGCATGGTCTTGCATAGGCTTACTCATTTGGTTTGCACAAAGCTGGAATTGCATTGAAATAAATCATGTGCAGCCTAACTACTCTGATTTGTCTTAAAATGACCCTTAAAGGAAATGATTAAGGTCTTCATAAAGAGGGACCTAGATGTGCCATCTGTATTAAGCACTCATTAATACAGATGAGGTCAAGTCAAAACGTGTTCAGGCATGTTTTCTTTGCTCACCAGGAGAACACTGCAGGAAAGAAATGTGACAGAAGACACAAACTCTACTTCAGTGTTATGTGGTCCATTAGAAATGATGCTCCACGATCATACTCTGAGTGATGCTATGCAAGGGGTAGACTGGGCTGCAGGATCGGCTTGTCAAACTATAGAAATCTGTACTCTCCTGAATAGACTGCATGCGAAGAGCAATGTCTTTCAGCATTTATACACTTGAAGTTAGTTCGGACGTTCAGCACATCCTCATTTTATAGGATGCAGTGTAGAACCCTGAAATGCTATAGGATGTTATATAAAAGACATACAGACAGAAAGTAAAGAAATACCAGCTAAAGGGAAATGAAGCTCGGATATCAGTAACAGAAGCTCTAGCACTGCTGTGCTTGCTTCACCACTGTCCAGAGCACAGGCATATTTATGCACTTGTTTACAAGTTAGATTACAAGCAACCGGCTGTGGATTATACACATCAGATTCAACCAGAGATCTAAATCCCCTTAAAACACAGGGAATCAAATTAGGGAGTTTTATTCTGATATATGTTGTACTTGAGGGCTATAAACTGAAGCTGATAAAAGTTTCCATTAGAATCAAATTGCCTTCAAACAGTTTTGGAAACTTCACTATATAAATGTTTACCTAATCTGAAATTTCAGGAAAACTTGAATAAACTAAAGTCCATCTGCTTTGTACATAGAATATGTGGAAGGGGGAAAAAAATCCAGACATTTCTGTGGAAGGGGAAAAAAATATCCAGACATTTCTGAGAAAGAGGAAAAAAGGGGAGATAATATTTTTAAAAGGAAGGAAAATATTAAAGTATTAAAGCAAAAAGCATTAACAATTGAAAATATAACTGGATCCATAGCTTATAAAGTCAATACTAGCTAGACTCCTGTTTCCAGGAAAAAAAAAAAGTTTTCTACCATGAGGAAAATACTGAAGCTTTTAAAAGTCCAAACAGCTATGAAATCCTACCAAATATTTCACAAACAGTATCTTGGATACATTCTTAGGTCAGAAAATCCTAAGAAAACCTTTACGCGTGCTAAAACCCCACCCTTCTGTATGTAACTATTTGTTACAGTCTTTCCACTTCTGGTGTGTCCTCCCCACAAGACAACACACCTTCAAAGCAGCACTGCGTTTTGCTATGCTAGACAGCGGGTCTGGATTTTCGGTTGGTTTTGTTTGGTTGTTGATGTTTTTTTATTAACATGTCCATTAATAGTAGATGCAATTTGCATGTATCAAAGTTTCTATAGCTCTGTATTTGCAGAAAAAAAACCAATGTGACTTCTCAGTAAAGACTGTACCATAAGGGAAAGACTAAACAAGTTATTACCCTAAGATTTCGTGATGCTGCACGTAAGCTTAATGTTTCTCAATACGGTTTCTGTCTTTTTAATAACTGTAGCAGGAGATAACCATGGTGCTACGTTGCCATGGGCTTTTAATGGCAAAATGAATAATAAAAGAATATTAAAATTACAGACATACACAAAAATCCAAACACTTGAGATGCTTGCCATCTCTTCTTGCTAGTTAAAAGAATCGAAAAACCTCTTACAGACCTTCCGCAGCACAACTTTCCTTGCAAAGAAGGAAACTTTTGTGACAGTTTACCTTAATTTTTTTCCTGCTGATTTCTCTTTCGCATGAAACCTTTAAGACTCCTCCGTTTTGGAATGACAATGACACAGCAGAAGTGACTAAACTTTCCCCACCCTTCCACCAACCTATTAAACATGTGTAATGGTGTTATTTCTTAATGGTTCCTACAGACTGATGCATTTCCAAGACTGTTTTAGTCAAAATGAATGGCACTAAAAACTCAGAAGGCAAAGTCAGAGGAAACTAGCAAAGAACTCAGTCAGAAAACAAAGTCTCTGGACATTTCTGCCACATCTGCCAAAAGAATAGAGGTTATGTCAGTTTCCATAATAAACTTCAGTTTTCAAGACTGCAACTCAGCTGCAATGATTTAAGCCAGACTGAAATTAAGACATGCAAGGTTTCAGAACAAGAGCAGTAAATACTTTAAAAAACAAAACAAAACAAACAATCCCAAACCCAAAAATATTCCCTCTACTGCAAATACAATTTAATCTTGTAATTTTATCCAATAAAGAATTATTAATTTATCAGAATTAGGGACATAAAGGAGCAGAGAGGGAGAAAACAGAATCCCAAATTCTCAATGAATGCTTTCTGGGATAGCATAACTTCCTTTCCAGATATTCCTTTATAATGTTTTGAAAGCGCAGTATTTCTATAGTGACTGGGAGCTCAGTATAATCCTTGTTCAATAATCCCTAATATTTGTTTTGGTTCCTAAAAGCAAATCTTGTTTTGAAGCAAGTGTGGCTGTTGTATTATTCAGCACACTCAAAAAAGTCTAGAATGGAGTCAGAGGAATTTACTGGTTAGTCCAGTTGATTTCTGAAGGACTGTAATTTATCGTATTCATTTGCCTTGTACCTCTCAAATATCACTCTGACGCAACACAGATTTTATCTTGTGGGAGTCTGAGTTACTCAGGGATATTCAGACACCAGGTACCAGACTCTTCTGAGAAGTCTCCTATCTGCAGAGGCCAAGGTGCCCATGAGCCATGTGAGAGCTGTGCCCAGAGTCCTTATATCTTCCAGCACAGAGGGGTTGCCGCCACAGTCACAGTTGCGCAGGTCCCTCTTGCATAAAACTTTTCCGCTAGCTCAAGGACAAGAGAAAGTGCCAACACATTCTACCTCAGAGATTTCCCCTTGTTCGTATATTTATGATTTCAGAGTCCTCTTTGTGTTTAATTCAGCTATCTCAATAGGTATGGTAAAAATAAATTATCTTCATAGAGTTCTTTACAACCCAAAGGTCAGATTTTATAAAGCACATAGGTGATTGGAAATTAGGGTCTAACCTGAATAACATTTAAAAACATATGTGGAAGACCTTATTTTCAGCTACCAAAATAAGAAATGTGAGTAAAAACTGCCTTGCACCAAACGGTGTAATGAGTTCAGAAGCAGAACCCAGATGTTCTGAGCTGCTTTTCTCTTTTCATCTACAGAGAAAAATTAGCTGAGACTAGACATTTAAAGAAAAGTAGTGATACTTGAGCAGAGTACCACAGCAAGGCTCCATCAGCTGACAGTTTAACTTTCTGTCTTTAGTTCTGTTTTGTTGTACTGAGTACTCTTGGTCTAAGAATGAACCTATACATGCTGGTGTTCATCCTTCCTCTGCTTTTGCTCTGAGTTCCTCAGAATACAGACACTTGGCAACACTTACAAGATAATACAATGTTTCCAAAACAAATAAATTAAAAATAAGTGAAGGTTTTGTAACATAACACAGAACATCAGCAAAAGTATTTTCTATGGTTACTTATTTTTCTTCAAGACTGTTGTCAGAGCACTTTCTATAAAAAAGAGATAAACTTTGATTGAATACCTTGCTGCATGAGCAAGTCCAATGAAATCATGAGCTCTACTGACCAAATAATACTATTCAGCTACCCAACTGTTATCAATATTACTCACAAACAGAGAAACAACTACATAGATTTTTAAAAACTAGTTGTGCAATATCCCACTCTAAGCAAGTGGCCTGGAGAGAATCATAGAATCAACCAGGTTGGAAGCGACCTCCAAGATCATCCAGTCCAACCTAGCACCCAGCCCTATCCAGTCAACTAGACCATGGCACCAAGAGCCTCATCCAGTCTTCTCTTGAACACCTTCAGGGACGGTGACTGCACCACCTCCCTGGGCAGCCCATTCCAATAGCAAAACACTCTCTTTGTGAAGAACTTCCTCCTAACATGCAGCCTCTTGCTGTAAACACCTCAATACCACCTGTATTGGACAAAGAAAAAAACAATGAACCCAAAACCAAACCAAGGAAAAAATCCAAACCAGAGTACAGTTAATTTTATGGCATTTCCCAGTAATTCTGATTTATCTGAACACTCTCATTAAAGCCTTACAGAAATTTCTGCTTTACTTTTAAGCCCCTCTCAACAGTTGCAGTGTTTCCTTTATACCTAGTATATGGTATAAGGAAGATATGCTATATATACCTATGTATATATACCTAGTAAGTACCTTTTGGGCTTTAACTACTATATTGCAGTTATAGATTAGCCAAAATTACATTGCTACAACAGAAAGCAAGCTGAATGTTAAAACAGGCATCAGAGATTTGCAAACAGAATGTTAAGTTACACACAGACCGTAATTTCTGGAAGTTAATTTTATCTTGAACTTAACTAATTTTCCCAACGCTTAGCCAACCGAGTTCATCTGGAGAGATGGTAGGACCTGAAGCAAAGAACATCTGTTCTATGGGATAAGCTGAAAGTTGACAACAACAGGGCACGAGGCTTACTGTAAAACAGAAGCTAGGGGTTGCACTTTCTTAGACTGTAGGTCGGGATTTTTATGTTATTTACTTATGGTGATGTAAAATTACAAATGTTATGCTTTGCTTCCATTCTCTGACTTGCACCTCAGAAGAAACTATGCAATGACTTGTATTAAGAAAATGATTAGACACAGGAAGTTTTCTATCATAATTGCTGCTCATAATGGAAAGAAGTTTTCTTACCTTTTTAACTACGTTTCCTGAGAGCAGTGTCATCCCCTCAGTCATTTCAGTGTCAGTGTCAGCCACTCTTATTGTACAGAATGCAAGTAATAATGAAACTGTGCTGATCTGCTTGCTTTCGCTCCATATAGTGCCTATATTTATAGGCTTATGCTTCTATTTGAATCTATATATATCTGCTTTATCTGCCTACAGTGCATCTGTTTCTCTTACACACAGACATATACACACACACACACACACACGTGTGCATCTACACAAATATACAGACATATATAAACACACATACGGGCATACCCAAGAATAAGCATGCTTACAGTAGGCTTCTGTTCAACAGTAAAATTTGTATAAATATAAACATATGTGGTATACACAGCATAAAGGAAGACACATGCACAAAGAAAATCATAAACAACTACATGAATATGCTTTGCTGGCTTTAGAAAGGTTGATTATTCAGCAGGCTGCCTAGTTGAGAGGATTGTATGCAACAATTAGTTTCCTTTACATTATTCTGCTGCTGTAGCTTTGCAAGCAGTAGCAATTTTTGCTGTTATTTTGTCTTGAGTTTTTACTGCATGAGCTTACTTGGCACAGTTGTGAAATCACTGCCATCCTGTCTGTAGATTGGTTACCCGTTGCTACCACTAGCACCTTCCCTCAGGCTAGTCATTAAAAAAGCCAGAGTTAAGCCACCCTGTGCCAGTTCAGGAGACCATCCCCTAGAGGGAATGAACAAGGTGCGATTCCACATCCAGGTCAATCTGGCCATTTTAAGATCAAACAGTCCTTAGAACTTAAGAATAAACAACCTTTTTCCAAATTACCAGAAGATAAATGGGGGTATTCACCTTCGTGTAAAGAGAAACCAGCATGCCACACTTCCCCGCACATACGGGACAGAGTTGCAGGCATTATGTCCCATCACTTAGACTGGAGATAGGTCTTGCCTCAACCTTTTTTCTTGCTAGCCAAGCTTATCAGAACTGTCAAAGGAGATGACAGAACTGAAGTATGTGACACTGAAGTTTCTATGGCACTAGAACATAATAAAGTCTGCATTAGGTCAGTTACATAAACAGGGTTGTGCATGTCTCCACTGGATGATCTTAACTCGGTACTATATTCATTCACATTCTACCATCTCAAATGGGTGCTGTATGAGGAGAACACACAAGTTAAGCAAAAAAAGTAATTGGAGATTTCCTTCTGTGCCTCTCAGTGTGGAATCCATATTTTGGCTTAACAGTTGCTCATAAGGTAGCAAAAATTAACTGCTCTGGACTCTTCTCAAAGAAGCAAGAATCTCTGTCGAAAAAATACTAGATGTAAGATGCTAAAGAAATGATACAGGACCCAATGGGTATCAAGGGCAGATGATAAAAGATAGCTTTACCCATAACCTTTCTAAGTCCTGCAGAACTTCCAATATGACCAAATAACTTATTTTGGCATCTTACAGGAGAAAAAAACAAACAAACAAGCAAACAAAAAAACCCCAACATACTCAAGTCTAAGAAAAAGGCTCCTTTGAAATCCAGGTATTAATCATAGAATCATAGAATGGTTTAGGTTGGAAGGGACCTCAAGGATCATCCAGCTCCAACCCCCTGCCACAGGCAGGGACACCTCCCACTAGAGCAGGTTGCTCAAGGCCTCATCCAGCCTGACCTTAAACACCTCCAGGGAGGAAGCATCCACAACCTCCCTGGGCAACCCGTTCCAGTGCCTTACCACCCTCACTGTAAAGAACTTCCTCCTAACATCCAGTCTAAATCTCCCCTCTTCCAGCTTAAACCCATTCCCCCTCGTCCTAACATTACTAGACCGTGTAAATAGTTCCTCCCCAGCTTTCCTGTAGGCTCCCTTCAGATACTGGAAGGCCACTATAAGGTCTCCTCGAAGCCTTCTCCTCTCCAGGCTGAACAGCCCCAACTCTCTCAGCCTGTCCTCATAGCAGAGGTGCTCCAGCCCTCTGATCATCTTCGTGGCTCTCCTCTGGACCCGCTCCAGCAGTTCCATGTCCTTCTTGTATTGGGGGCTCCAGAACTGCACACAGTACTCCAGGTGGGGTCTGACGAGAGCAGAGTAAAGGGGGAGAATCCCCTCCCTTGCCCTGCTGGCCACACTGCTCTTGATGCAGCCCAGCACTCGGTTGGCTGTCTGGGCTGCATGTGCACACTGCCGGCTCATGTTGAGCTTCTCGTCGACCCAGACCCCCAGGTCCTTCTCCTCAGGGCTGCTCTCAGCCATTCATCACCCAGTAATAACTTAATGGACAAACAAACCATTAGGGTAAAAGGAGTTCTATAACTGAAAATCAGAAATAAAAAACACCTTCAGGAGCCATTTTATATCAAGATCATGCTGGGTAACCATACCAGAAATCCTGCTTCCTAGATAATTCCTTCATTCACTTGATCATACTGAAGAACTGCTCCTGTTGTAATTCTATGCTTATCTGTTATTAGATGGTCTATTTGAAAATGTTTTCAGCAAATCTATAGACAGGAAGGTATTCAAACATAATATACTATACTTGTCACATAGACAGATTTTCTACATAACTTAATCTTTTTCTTGGTTTTAATATTCTCAGTTTCTCAATGATTATACTGAACTGCAGCTACTGAATAGAATTGTGGTCACATTTTCCTCACTGCTAATCATAGAATCATCAGGGCTAGAAGGGACCTCAAGGATCACTTAGCTCCAACCCCACTGCCATGGGCAGGGATACCTCACATTAGGTTGCTCGAAGCCCCATCTAGCCTGGCCTTAAAAATGTGAGGGATGAGGCTTCCACCACCTCCCTAGTAGAAGTTACCCTGGAATAGAACAGAATCAACTAGGTTGGAAAAGACCTCCAAGATCATCCAGGCCAACCTATCACCCAGCCCTATCCAGTCAACTAGACCATGGCACTAAATGCCCCATCCAGTCTCTTGTTGAACGCCTCCAGGGACAGTGACTCCACCACCTCCCTGGGCAGCCCATTCCACTGGGAAATCACTCTCTCTGGGAAGAACTTCCTCCTAACATCCAGCCTATACTTCCCCCAGCACAACTTGAGACTGTGTCCCCTTGTCCTGTTGCTGGTTGTCTGGGAGAAGAGACCAACCCCCTCCTGGCTACAACCTCCCTTCAAGTAGTTGTAGACAGCAATAAGGTCTGCCCTAAGCCTCCTCTTCTCCAGGCTAAACAACCCCAGCTCCCACAGCCTCTCCTCATAGGGTTTGTGTTCCCCTTATCCCCTGATGGCTGACACAATTATTTTAGAATTCAAAAAATACAATTGCATCCTCTTAACTGATCAGCACAACTTATACAGCAACAAGGGATTCAATCTACTTGAAAAGTTTTGCCATCTAGAACTAAATTACTAATTTGAAAGAGGGAAGAGAAAGGATTTTTAGTTAACTTTGCATTATTTTAGCACTATCACTCTGGTAGAGTGTATTAAGAAAATGAATCATAGAATGCCAGGTTGGAAGGGACTTCAAGGATCATCTGGTCCAACCCTTCCAGATAACAGTAGAGTTCAAATGAGATGGCCCAGCACCCTGTCAAGCTGAGTCTTAAAACTATCTAATGTAGGAGAATTCACTGCCTCCTTTAGGAGATTATTCCAATGTCTAACCGCCCTGGTGATGAAAATGTCACCAGACTGCCAAAAATGACAGTTTTGGTACATGTAATGTAATATGTACATACATATGTAATACATAAATATATATGTAATAATATAATAATGTAATATATAAATCTATAATGTAATATGTACATATATATGTAATAATATAATAACGTAATATGTAATATATAAATCCATAAACTATATATAAATAAATATGTGATATATAACTGTAATGACTTTACATTTATATCTTTAGCAGTGACTATTTAGGAATCACTCCATTCCAGTTTGGATTTGTTTTTTCTTTTCCTTCAGGGGGGTATTTTACAGTTTTAGAGCATTTCAGAACGTTCCTAAATTGGGAAAAAAACCCACGGTTTAATTATTCCGGTAGCAACAGACTGACTACAGACTATAGTTTCTCTTTGAGGGTGCCCTACAATGTACCTTTAGACATATAAGAAGCTATTTAAGCGTTTCTTTGATGCACAAATGTACAAACTCCTACCTCATTTGTTTGGCGTTCTTTGAAATTCTGTAGGTAGAGCATAAAAGGAATCTGTTTAGTGCAAACACTCTCCTTTCTTATGACAAAGAGAGTGAATATTGCTACAGTTCAAGAAATGCATCCCTTTCTCTGTATACAATGTGCTGAAAAAATATAGGCTGGGACAAATGTCTAATACATCTTATATCGCTTGAAGGAGAACAGCTATGTTAATACATAAATACCTCTCAATTCTTGGCACATTGTCTGCCAATAGATCTTAATATCTGACATACATCTATCCCTCCTTAGGAATCCTTCTATTAGATTTGCTAACTGATATCTATGATCTTAAACCTACTGTATTATTTCTTGGAGATTTAATGGTATGTTAACATTCAAATTAGATAAAGCAACCTTCTACTTCCAAATAAATTAAAATATAAAAACTTAAGCCCTATCCTTGCCTCAACAAAAGACTCATGTCACTTTGTGCTGATGTAACTGTATGGGTTTATAACTCAATTTTACATTAGTGTAACTATATCCACGCATGAAGTTGATCTAGTGTAATTACTTCAGTAACAACATCAATCCTTTCAAACAGAACAACTATATTAGTATGAAATCTATGCGTGTATTCACCCTTAGTAGACATCTAAGATCTCCTAAGACAAAATGGTAAAGGCCATTCCAAAGGTCACAATTCCTCATTATAGAATCATGAAATGGTTTAGGTTGGAAGGGACCTCAAAGATCATCATAGGCAGGGACACCTTCCACTAGAACAGGTCGCTCAAGGCCTCATCCAACCTGGCCTTGAACACCTCCAGGGAGGAAGCAGCCACAACCTCCCTGGGAAACCCATTCCAGTGTCTCACCACCCTCACTGTAAAGAACTTCTTTCTAAAATCTATTTTGAATCTCCCCTCTGCAGTTTAAACTCATTCCCCCTCATCCTGTCATTACAAGACCTTGTAAATAGTCCCTCCCCAGCCTTCCTGTAGGCTCCCTTCAGATACTGGAAAGCCACTACAAGGTCTCCTCAAAGCCTTCTCTTCTCCAGGCTGAAGAGCCCCAACTCTTGTAGCCTGTCATCACAGCAGAGCTGCTCCAGCCCTCTGATCATCTTTGTGGCCCTCCTCTGGACTCACTCCAACAGTTCCATGTCCTTCTTGTGCTGGGGGCTCCAGAACTGTGCCACAGTACTCTGGGTGGGGCCCGATGAGCACAAAGGGGCAGAATCCCCTCCCTTGCCCTGCTGTCCAGGCTGCTCTTGCTGCAGCCCAGCACACAGCTGCTGTCTGGGCTGCACTCACACTGCCAGCTCATGTTGAGCTTTTCATCATCCCCTAGGTCCTTTTCCTCAGGGCTGCTCTCAGCTGTTCTCTACCCAGCCTGGATTTGTGCTTGNAGAGCACTGGTCCCAGCACTGACCCCTGAGGGACAACACTTGTCACTGGTCTCCACGTGGACACTGAGCCCTTGCTCAACACTCTCTGGGTGATCAGCACAGCAAACAAAGCTGAAACGGCCCCAGATATATCAGACTTAAAGCAAATAAACCTCACAGGATGTGCACTAATGCCTAGAATCAGAATTTCAGAGCCCAATAATATGTATTTGAAGACTGAAAGAAAGCATTTGTTCAATTTATCAACAAGTAGTAATGGGAAATGATAAAAGGGTTTAGAGGGACAAATTCAAAGGATGACATGGATGTTCTAAACCAAGGCAGTCTGTTTACCAGCTTTTCCTAGGCTGAAATTTCATCAACTAATGATCAGTTCCGCACTTAATGAACAAAAAGTTGCAGATATACTACTTGATACTATCATCATCTCTCAATGAAGCAGAAGTTCTATAGGACAAATAACATCCAAAATTTGGAAGCAGGGTAGGCAGTATGCTTTCTGAAATGTACCATGAGGTTTAACAAGGCCACGTGTAAGGTCCTGCACCTGGGTCGGTGCAATCCCAGGCACAGTTACAGGCTGGGTGATGAATGGCTGAGAGCAGCCCTGAGGAAAAGGACCTGGGGGTCTGGGTCGACGAAAAGCTCAACATGAGCCGGCAGTGTGCACATGCAGCCCAGACAGCCAACCGTGTGCTGGGCTGCATCAAGAGAAGTGTGGCCAGCAGGGCAAGGGAGGGGATTCTCCCCCTTTACTCTGCTCTCCTCAGACCCCACCTGGAGTACTGTGTGCAGTTCTGGAGCCCCCAACACAACAAGGACATGGAACTGCTGGAGCGGGTCCAAAGGAGAGCCACGAAGATGATCAGAGGGCTGGAGCACCTCTGCTATGAGGACAGGCTGAGAGAGTTGGGGCTCTTCAGCCTGGAGAGGAGAAGGCTTCGAGGAGACCTTATAGTGGCTTTCCAGTATTTGAAGGGAGCCTACAGGAAAGCTGGGGAGGGACTATTTACACGGTCTAGTAATGTTAGGACGAGGGGGAATGGGTTTAAGCTGGAGGAGGGGAGATTCCGACTGGATGTTAGGAGGAAGTTCTTTACAGTGAGGGTGGTAAGGCACTGGAACAGGTTGCCCAGGGAGGTTGTGGATGCTTCCTCCCTGGAGGTGTTTAAGGCCAGGCTGGATGAGGCCTTGAGCAGCCTGCTCTAGTGGGAGGTGTCCCTGCCTATGGCAGGGGGTTGGAGCTGGATGATCCTTGAGGTCCCTTCCAACCTAAACCATTCTATGATTCTGTGATTCTATGATTTCACTACTGTCTCAACTATTTGACCCATACCTGTTAACAGAACACTGAGAAGCGTGACTTGAAACAGTCAGTAACAGAAACAATAGACCTGTACTAACATTTGAATGCTGCAAGAATGCCTACCTGAGCCCATTGCATAATTTTTCTTTTCTTTTTTTAAGCACCTCTAAGTAGTAGAGATGGCTTAAGAAGAAAATACAGTCTTGAAATTGAGATATCAACAGATGAATTCTAAAACATTCCAAAGGACCATCCCAAATAGCAATGCTCCAGGGCTTTAGCACTGAGTTTGATACATATTTTCACGACCCCCTAGCTCTTTATAACCCTCAAACGCTCTGTGATTCTCTGAACACAGAACACAGGCTTAACTCCTCCTTGGAAACCAGCAGAAATACATTCTTGGGGAAAAGTGAAAAGGAAAACAAAAAACAAGAGAAAAAAAAGTGTTTAATTCTGTACATCATCTCAAACAAAATAATTAATTCTCTCAAGTAAAATCCTGACAAAAAAAAACCTAAGGAACCAATTACCTTAATCGTATCACCAATAACTTAGATTGATCAGCCCAGCATTCCCAGAGAGCTGTCTCAAATCGCTTGTTCTCCTTACACAACAAAAGAAAAGTCATCTCATCTCTGTGGTTAAGTACCAAAGAGCTACTGAGCAAGATTTTTGTAGACAATTATCTTGGGAAGCAACCTTAAAGCCTCAGGGGGGACCTATGCAATGTGTATAAACATCTGGTGTGCAACAGGGAGGATGACCAATTCCATTTAAACATGATTAAAAAAAAAACAAACAACAAAATTATGATAAGGATGCTGGAATGGTTGCTCAGGGAAACTGTAAAGTCTTCATCCTTGGAAATACTCAACAAATAACTCGAAAGAGCACTCAGGAGCCTATTCTAAGCTGCTCTAGATGCTGCTGCTTTGAGCTGGAGGATTAGACTAGACGGTCTCCACTGATGACTTCTGACTTCAACGGTTCTGTGAAATTTTCTTCTGAGATGTCAATTTGGAGCTACAACAAAATTTTTTAAATCATCTTCCTGTGCATGGTTTTGACTTGGTCCTGCTCAGAGATATACAGCTTGACTGCAGGCAGTTAAAGACTAGTATCAGTATGCTCTTATAAGAGATCCATGAGCAACAGAAGGCACATCCTTTGTCATGTATTTTGTTTATGATAGCTGCTGGATACAGAGACTCAAGTCACTGTAATCTATACACTATCAGATCTCCCTATCTTTGCATGACACCTTGCTTTAGAAATCAAATCTTCATTCTGCATCTCACAAAAGCCCAAAGGCTCTTTCATCCATCTGATGTACGCTGCCCATGAAAGAAGCAATGATCTTTCACACACATTTGACCAGATATATTTTTCAAGGCTAACAGAAACTTCTGAAACTCCAATATGAACAGACCCATCTCAAGTAATTTAGATCCTAACATTAATCTTCAAGTTCTTACCTACCATAAATAAAATTTCCAAAAAGTATGATTATTTATAAGCCATAATAAAATAATGGCATAATTCCTATAAGTCTTAAAAGTATTTTCATTTGGTACAAATAAGAACTAGAAAGAGCCACAACAACCTGCAAAAATCATTCCATTGGACTTGGAAAGCCAGAAAAGCACAGGCAGATACTAACTACTTCAACATGAAAACCTAAATCTGGAGGATGTCCACTGGATGGTGGAGATCCTGGAATTGGAGTGGTGAGAGCCTGGAATGGGTTGCCCAGGGAGGTGGTTAAAGCCCCATGCCTGGAGGTGTTTAAGGCCAGGCTGGATGAGGCTGTGGAGAGCCTGATCTAGGGTAGGGTGACCCTGCCCGTGGCAGGGGGGTTGGATTCAGATGATCCTTGTGGTCCCTTCCAATCCTGACTGATTCTATGATGCACAAAGAGATACTTACATTTTTAAAAATTAAAGTCAAACATGCCAAAACAATGAAAAGAAATACAGCAAATACCAATTTCCTTTCTTGCTCATGACCTCTGGGCCTCTGATCTTCGCAGAAATACGGGGGAAAGTACTAAATGATAAATACAACAACAAAGCCAGAAAACTTTGGCTTAGCTACCAATCTAAAAGATGCTAATCTTAAAAGATGGTGTTCTCAGGCATATAAATCCTTCTAGGGTTTTATTAGAGCACAGTGCTACTGAATTTTCAGCTGCCCAGAATTAAAATTAATTTACATTCTTGGGATTTCTGTAAGTTATTGACAGGTGAGAATCTTTTCAGGTGTGATTGCTAAAAGATGGGATATGCTCTACAACAGCTGTTTAGAAGAAAAGCTTGGGCAGCAGTGCAATTTAAAAGAGGTCTTCACCATTATTGTCTGATTCTATTTTAAGAAGAATTTGCATTTGGACTGTTTATGTTTTCACTCCCAACTCAGAACCTTTAAATTCTTTATACAGCCAGGAGGTCATCCTTTTACAAGCACTACTTTTGAGGTTTAGAAATAAATGAATAAAGAGTTCAATAAAAGCTTGTTAGTTGTTATAAAGGATTAAGTGAAACAAGTCAGCTGATGTTTATAATAACCTATAGATAGATCTGCAATGTGTTTCTGAAAGGTGTAATAGGTATTATCCATCTTGAAAATGTTCTTAGAATATTGATAAATCACATGTAAGCTTTTATGAATTGTTTATAAAGTGTGTCACCAATGCAAGTATAGCTGGATAAACAAGCCAAGAAAGAACTTGCAGGGAGGCAAGTTACAATACTTCATTGTGCGAAGGTTTGAGTAATAGTCTTCTGTTTTCACAAGGATTAATCCCTCTCATCCCTCAGCTGGTGATCTGAACCTTATCTCTCCCTCCTGCATAGTACCTGCAGATATCTCTGCGAATGGAGCAAATTGCACCTGTCGTGAGGTATGGAATATCAAGTCCCACGGCATCAAGAGAGGCCATATTAACTCCAGACTTTCAGAACCTCACAGGAAATTCCACTCTATGGAATACCAGGGTGTATATATGCAGGGGAAAGTTTTGTTTCTCCTTAAGGAACTTAAACCAATAATTGGATTACTACCATGAACACACACAACTTTCACCCATGTAACAATTATAATATTGACAGTATTTCTCCCTTTACTCTTGTGTAGTCATAAATTATGCATTCTGCTGTTAAATCAGTAAAAATCCTTTAATGTCAGTTAAATGACCTCACATTTCATTGAAAGCAGAATCTCATCCTGAATGTCACATCAGTAAGAACACAAGAAAATAGAAATCTCTTGTGAGAAGGCACTGCAGAATTTCATGGCACATTAATGAATCTTTTCTGATTGCAGTAAGGCTTTTGCTTAATTGACACACATTAAATTGCAGAGACAATTTTTTGGGGTTTTTTTGTTTGTTTGTTTGTTGGTTTGGTTTGTTTCATTTTCAACAGAAGATTCCTGGTAATGACAAATGTCCATCCAAGAAGCTACACACTGTCTGGAAGTTCACTGGAGAAAAACAAACATACTAGATACTACCTATTGAAAAATATAAGGAATGGAGACTTAATACCTCCCACTATGCAATTTTACTAACACTGACACCAAAGTGTAACTTCAGCAACTCCACCTTTTTGTTCACATTTCTGCAGAAGTCATAGTTGTACTTTGAGAGTAGCATCGTATGTTGACTGTTTTCAGTAGAAAGTATTATCTATGTTTGTAGATCTATGATGAGAACAAGATTGATCTTTTTTTTTTTATTATTTAACTCCTAATTCTATTATTTCAAGCAGCCAACTTCACTACCTGAAACTCAAGCACAAATTCCTATCTAACATCAGTGACTGAAACAGCTTGCTGCAGTCCCACAGGTTTTTGCAGAAGCACATCTACAAAGCACGATTTTGCAGTGTGATGGTTATGCAAAAGAAAATACAGAGAACATATCTGGTTGGGGAAACATTGTCAGGTGAATACATTGCCCCATGTCAACTCTGACCATGTCAGAGCAGCACATCAGACACACATTATGATTCTGAAGGGAGGGTAACTGGATATAGAAATATATTACACTGAGTACAGGAAAAATCTAAGGGCTAGAAAAGCTGGAGAGAGTGATTATATAGGCTCAGGGGGGTACCAGCAATTCTGAAAAGGACATTGCCAACCACATCAGAAAAGCAAAGAACAAAGGCAACAATATGGTGTTAATCACATGCCCTGTCCATGTATGATGCCAAACTATTCAAAGCACAGAATGTTCTTTATTCACCTCACTTTATATTGCTTGAATGAACATAGCACGTATGAAAACGCGAGATTAAAAACATTGATATTAACCAACCTTTGGGCCAAATCCTACTTATCTTATCGATGCAAGTAGTTCCACTGATTTTAATAGATGTAATTACTATTGACTTCAACACAGCTACTCAGAGTCTGGAGAGCAGGATGTGGCTCACTGCATAACCGAGCTTCCCTTACCACCATGAACGGTGCCAACTCACCATTTCTGACGCAACTGTCTCTGCTTTCCCGGTAATGGATGTCTTGAGCAGAAACAACTGTACGCACCAAATTCTGTGATACTTTTGGTGCAAGCACAGTAATAACTAGATTGAAATAATTGCTTTCATTTTTGCTCTCCTCTTCAGAAGCAACAGATGGAACTCTGACACCTAGAACTTCATAGCACGGTTTTATTCCTCCAGTTCTTTATGAATGAAACATCTGGGTAGACCTGGAATTAAATTTCTGCAAGGACTGACTATCCTCTGATGGTTACTGTATAATTGAAAAGGATAGTGCAAAACAAAACTCACTTACAGTAAGTCTCTTGGGTACAGGACTAGAATGTTTCCAGTAGTAGGTTTCCAGCAGCATATTGTGCCTCTGAAGAAGATCAGACTCACCCCATTCTGCCTTGTGATGGTTTGGGTTTCCCCTGCCCCCCACACTTTTAGAAATCACCCAGACTAGACTCAGTCGGCTCTGGAAATTTGAATGAAGCTTATATTTACAGCTGGCACAATTTACAAGCAGATATTTACAGTATATACAGTTATAGACAGAAATATACAAGGTAAAAAAAGGTAATACAGACACAATTCCCCTCCCAGAAACCTGAGTCCCCAGGAGGGGCTCTCAACCACCCCTCACCTTCCCCCTACCCCTCTCAACCTTACCCCAGTCCTAAGGAAGAATGGAGGTTCGGCCAAAAGGGTTAAAAAGCAAGGTGAAGCAGCCAAGCAAATGAGGGTGAGGTTAGAAAGCAAGATGGAGTCCAGCCAGCAGCCACGAGCTCTCCCCAGCAGGCAAAGCTCCCCAGCGAAGAGAAGAAGCAAGTGCCCTAATCTTTGTTTTGCCTTTCTTCTTTTACACATCCCAGCAAGACTGTGAGGGAAGTAGACCTCACCATTGTTTTCATTTTACAGCCTATCATCTAGTTCTTCTCACCAAAACATGCTAGCTAGGCTCAAACTAGCACATGCCTACTTTCAAATTTAAATGTAGTTGCCTTTATAACCACACCTATTTTCTTCTGGAATAGTCTTCAGGATCATGACAGAATGGAGAAGATTTGAGGGACCAAAAGAAAGAACGCAACAAACTACATGAGCGAGAGAAAAATAGAAGGGAATTAACTTGGATTTTGACAGCTTAAGAGTGATGGTAAGGATGCTGCCTTTTAGAACTCAGACACTGTTCTTCTATCATACAGCTTCAGTGCCTCAGAGACAGGGCACGTTAAACATGTGAGATAGCATGACACGTGCAAAAAAGCAGAGGAAGGCAGAAATCTGGAGCTCTTTTCTCAAAGACTTATAATTGAAGAGGCAGCAAACCAGTGCTTTATGGCAGTTAAACACATTGGAATATGTCATAAACCAAGAACGTCTGCCTTCAATCCCAGCCTCCCACAATCCACTCGCTACAGCATATTCTGAACAGCTCTTTATGGAGAAGCCCAATTCTAATCTATTTTGTTATAAAATTTAAGTGGGTAGCTCAAATAAGAACCAGTCTGAAGATGTTCTGCTAAGCTGGTTCTACTCCTCCTGGTGAAAGCTTATTTGCTGCCCTTTGAAATTCCTCACTGGCCCTTGAATGTAGTTACAGATTCAAAGCTGACACAACCTATATATTTAAGGACACAGATTCAAGACACTTAAAACCCCCAACCAACCAATCAACAAACAAACAAACAAACAAACAAACAAAAAACCCACTCAGTCATCTCTTCTTACTGAGCAAATCTTTGCATGTAGGACATCATGAAATTCTCGTTTTATAGAAGTAGTACAAGTAGGCGCAGATCCTGTTACGTGAACATTTTTTTGAGTGATTACTATCTCAAGCACACAGAATAATGGTTAATATTTCAGATTTTAAAATACAGTGGAGTCTCAATTATCCAAATTCAGTGAACCCAGACAAGGTTTTGCCCCTTGTCATTTATTAATTAAATGGTAAATTGCTTCCATTACTAATTATTTCCACAGATCTATGGGCACGCAGGGCATTTTGGTTACTGGTAAACGCGATTATCGAGGTCTATTCAGTGTTCTTCCCATGTTCTTCTGATAATTGAGATTCTGATGTACACTGAAAACCATTTAAAGCATTTTTTTACAATGTATTACTGGGACAACTTCCAGGTCTTGTAGGTTCTCTAGGGTAGAGGCATCCCCAAGATTGTGGGAGGCAGCACTCTTGACAAGCCAGAAGACAGGAAACTGTGCCAGCTAATACTTAGCACAAACCCAAAACTATTTCTTGAGCTCAATCTGACAATCCCAGCGATCTAATAGTTTGAATGTGTGACTGATTGTCTGAACAGGATGCTAGCAAGTCAGATATTACATCAAACTTACTCTTTTTTGGTGCTGGTCTCTCTTCAAAGGAAGAGAATTTTAGCTGAAGAATCCTTTAGATGCAAGAGACACTACAACAGAAATTATTCCAACTAAAGCAAAATGAATCCTTCTATCAGAGAGATTTTATGGCTAGAGATACAAAACTGTATGCAGGCCAGAATTATGCACTATCCATTAGTGAAATCATGAGAATTCCGTATCTTTGGGAAAAAAAAAAAAAAAAGGAGGGGTGGGGATAAAAATTAAAGGGTATAAATTGATACAATTTAAATTCTGAAGTCTGCAGAGAACTGCTTCAAGAGACAAAGTCTGTCGTTACTTTGAGCAGAGTATCTGAACAGAGAGTTGTGTCAAATGTGTAAGCACTTCAATGCAAAACTTCATGACTTAGATGAAAAAAGTGCAATGCCTGTTTTTGAAAGAAAAGACTTACATAAAGCACAATTTAGCAGCTGGAGAAGATGCTGCACGTTGCTCTCTGCTGGAGAGTAGCCAGGCAGAAAGGGACATGGAGGTACTGGTAGGTAGAAGGCTGAACATGAGCCAGCAGTGTGCCCAGGTGACCAAGAGAGGCAATGGCATCCTGACCTGTATCAGGAACAGTGTGGCCAGTAAGACAAGGGAGGTTATTCTGCCCCTGTACTCAGCACTGGTCAGGTCACACCTCGAGTGCGGTGTCCAGTTCTGGGCTCCTCAATTCAAGAGAGATGTTGAGATACTGGAATGTGTCCAGAGAAGGGTGACAAAGCTGGTGAGGGGCCTGGAACACAGCCCTGTGAGGAGAGGCTGAGGGAGCTGGGAGTGTGCAGCCTGGAGAAGAGGAGGCTCAGGGGTGACCTCATTGCTGTCTACAACTACCTGTAGCCAAGTGGGGGTTGGTCTCTTCTGCCAGGCAACCAGCAACAGAACAAGGGGACACAGTCTCAAGTTGTGCTGGGGGAGGTCTAGGCTGGATGTTAGGAGGAAGTTCTTCCCAGAGAGAGTGATTTGCCACTGGAATGGGCTGCCCAGGGAGGTGGTAGAGTCACTGTCCCTGGAGGTGTTCAACAAGAGACTGGATGGGGCATTTAGTGCCATAGTCTAGTTGACTGGATAGGGTTGGGTGATAGGTTGGATCTTGGAGGTTTCTTCCAACTTGGTTGATTCTGTTCTATTCTATTCTGTTCTGTTCTATTCGATACTATGGTGCATTCCATAATAATCAGAGAGTTGAATGTACGTGGGAGGAACTGCTGCTGTGAATTAAAACATACATAACCAAACAAAAAATGAATAAATGGAAATTAAAAACTACTCCATGGGTTTTAATTCCTAAAAAGAATGGTGTTAGAATCATACTAAGCAATATCCTACCAAAGTGCTGACAGTGACTATGAAATGCAAACTGGATGACCTCAGAGACAGAAGCTAGTCAGAAAACCCATGGAAGAAGTAGAAAGCCAAGATCACTAAACTCACTTTTATATATGTATATTAAAGAACCATTTTGTAATAATTAACATTGTGCACGTACTTTTTCAGTCCAATAGATAATTGAATTTAACAACAAAATCCAATACAGCAAAATGTAATTTCAGAAAAAAATCCTATTTAAAACAAGGAATGCAGGAAAAGGAAATTAACATAAAGCAGCTAAGGGTAAAATGCTTTAAGATGCTACTGGTAGAAAAGAGGGAATCGGGTAACGCCCAACAGCAGGACAAGAGGCAATGGGTGGAAGTTGAGGCTCAGGACATTCCATGTAAATATGAGAAAGGTTTTTTTTCATTGTGAGGGTGTTGGAAAACTGGAACAGGCTGCCCAGAGGGGTTGTGGAGTCTCTCTCTCTGGAGATATTCAAAACTCTCCTGGATGCATTCCTGTGTGATCTGGTATAGGTGATCCTGCTCTGGCAGTGGGGCTGGACTACATGATGTTTCCAGGTGCATTCCAGCCCCTAATATTCTGTGATTCTGTGAAGATAGGCTACCAGAGATCCAGGTCTCTTAGAAGTAACAGGAAAGCCTGACCTTAGAATAGCTGTAACAATTTTGACCCCCAATTTACTGCCTCAATCATTTTGAGGAACATCTCAGCAGTTTTCTTGTCAGCCACAGCAAATTACAGCCTGAGGTACTAAGGAAATCCCTAAAGGGCTCTGATTTACCTGAATATTCTAGGTTGTAAACTGTCACAATTTGGCTGCCACTTTAGATGAAAATCATCTGCAAGAGGGCAAAAATCTCAAGAAGAAAAGCACAATTCAGTGTTTTTAGATGCAGGAACCTTTAAAGTTGTCCTGCAGTAAACTCATTTCTACTTATTGCTTCGAACTCACCAAATAAAAGTGCATAACCACATGTGGGGAAAAAAAAAGAAAATACTCATTTTAAAGATATAAGCCAAGTGAAGGGATTTACTAGAAGCAAAAAGCCACAATCAAAAAGAGAACTTCATATCTAAATACAGAAAAAGACAGGCATTTTGATGAGTTGTTTTAATAGAAAGGAAATGTCGACTAAAGCAGGGCCTCAAAAGTGCTGAGGAACAACTTTTTAAAGCCATAAAACCTCTCCAAAAACTTTTCAAAGAATCTGTTTCTGCCAACAGATGAGGTGTAGAAAGAATGTTCAAAGAACAAAAAACCCAAATAAACTCTTTGTACTTTTTCAATATGGAGACGTTTTTAACTGTTTGCAAATGAACCCCCTTCTCTTGAAGGTCAAATCTGACAGGTATAATGGAAAGAATAAATAAGTTGGCATTTAAAAATTAAAAAGAAACTCAGACATGAAAGAGTTAAATTGTAAGTCTTGCACATAATCAGTACAGGCAACGAAAGAATGGAGAGTGAATTAATGGCAATAATTTAACAAAGAAAAAAGGGCTTTAGGAAGACCCCCATGGTGTGTTTGTCTATATTCTGTGCCATGAGAACCGAGAGAAAATATAACCATAGGATCACAGAATCAGTCAGAGTTGGAAGGGATCAAAAGTATTATCCAGTTCCAACCTCCCTGCCATGCCCAGGGACACCCTATCCTAGAGCAGGCTGCCCACAGCCTCATCCAGCCTGGCCTTAAACACCTCCAGGGATGGGGCCTCAACCACCTCCCTGGGCAACCCATTTTAGTCTCTCAGCACTCTCATGCTGAACAACTTCCTCCTCACGTTCAGTCTGAATCTCCCTACCTCCAGGTTTGCTCCATTCCCCCTAGTCCTGTCACTCCCTGAGAGCCTAAAAAGTCCCTTCACAGCTTTTCTGTAGGCCCCCTTCAGATACTGGAAGNAACGAGGTTGGAAGAGACCTCTAAGATCATCCAGTCCAACCTATCACCCAGCCCTGTCCAGTCAACTAGCACTTATTGCTGCACCATCTTTTCTTGAACACCTCCAGGGATGGTG
This sequence comes from Tricholaema leucomelas, assembly GCA_013400475.1. Classification (NCBI taxonomy): domain Eukaryota; kingdom Metazoa; phylum Chordata; class Aves; order Piciformes; family Lybiidae; genus Tricholaema lacrymosa; species Tricholaema leucomelas. The sequence goes on along the minus strand of WAAF01017528.1, from coordinate 17,198 downwards.
ACTCCATCACCTCCACCACTTCTCCTGACACAGCCCAGGATCTGGTTGGCCCTCCGGGCTGCAAGTGCATACTGCTGGCTCATGTTGAACTTCTCACCCACCAGCACCCCCAAGTCCCTCTCCTCAGGGCTGCTCTCCAGCCACTCATTGCCCAGCCTGTATTTGCGCTTGGGACAGCCTCAACCCAGATGCAGGACCTTGCACTTGATCGTGTTGAACCTCATGAAGTTGGCTTGTGCCCACCTCTCCAGCCTGTCCAGGGTACCCTCTAGATGGCATCCCTGCTCTCCAGCGTGTTTGCTGCACCACACAGCTTGGTGTCATCAGCAAATGCCTCTGTCCATGGCACCCACAAAGATGTTGAAGAAGACTGGTCCCAGGACTGATCCCTGAGGGACTCCACTTGTCCAGGTAAATTACATCAGTTGCCTGCCTCTCATCTGTTAATGTGACCTGTTCATAAAAGGCCACCAGGCTTGTCAGGCAGGATTTGCCTTTGGTGAAGCCATGCTGATTGTACTAAATCACTTCCTCGATATTCTCCTGTCTCAGTAGTGCCTCCAGGCGGATCTGCTCCATGATCTCACTGGGCACAGAGGTGAGACTGACTGGCCTGGAGTTCCCCACCTCCTCCTTCCTACCCTTTCGAAAACGAGAGTTACGTTTCCCCTTTTCCAGTCAGTGGGGACTTCACCAGACTGCCATGACTTTTGGAATAGAACAGAGGGGTTTAAGCAACCTCATCTGTCAGTTCTCTCAGTACCCATGGGCATATCCCATTGGGTCCCATGGACTTGAACACGTTCATAGTAATAAATGCTAACAGATACTTGGGTAGATAAAACAAGCAAGATTCAAAATGAGTTGTTTTTTGGTTTGATTCACAAAATCCTATGAAGGAGTCAATAGCCATCTATTCAAGGATGCTTGAAAAAATATTAATTAATACTCTCACCAGAGACTCTAAAAGGAAGTTACCATGACTTAAAGAGAAAAGAGACTAAAGTTTCATATAAAAAAGAGTTAGGTTTGAATTAGCTATTAATACATGGTAAAGAGAGTGTGAAATCCTTGTGGATATAGCTATGAAAGCACCAGCTCCACACCCAGCATTGATTATAAACAAAAAAATAACAGTTATTATAAAGGGAGAACTAGAAAACTAAACCCATAATTATATCCTATCCATATCAGACTCATATGATGAATATTATAGGTAGGTTTCAACTCTCAATGCAGAGGATATAAGCATTAGATGCAGAAAAGGGCACAAAGCTGTTCAAAACTTCTGCTCAAGGACAGATTAAAAAGAGTTGGGTACTTTGCTCTGTAAAATAAATGATTGAGAAAAAAAATATAAAGGAGTTTTGTAAAATCATAACAAACAAGGACAAGGTGAAGCATTAATAATTGCTCCCTGTTTCTCATTACATATTTTTAGGAAGCATCCAAAGAACTTATCAAACACTAGGTTTAAAGCAAACAAAAGCAAGTAGATTTTCACACAGCACATAATTAAATTGTGGACTTCACTGGCAAAGGATGTTTTTGATGCCAAAAGAAAAAGCAAAAATTGTTTCAAAAAGCAATTGGACAAAATCAGAAAAGAAAGCTCAGGCTTTAATAGCTTTTTTCTACCAGGCCTATTTAAACATCACAATCCAAAAGCAGAAAGCATTACCCCACACTAAAAAATGGCAAGGATCATCCACTCATTTCTAAAGAGCAGAATGAACCAACCTGACACATGGATCAGCAGCTAAGCTTCAACAGAGCTAACACACAGATCACTGAGATTCTGGCTTTAAAATGAATTTATGGAGCACATGGATTGTGGCTATAACTGATACTATTGGACTGTCAAGCCACTGGATGTTTATTAACGTCCTTCCCCAGGAACAATCGGGGACAAAGAGTTAAGAATGAAACTGAGAAAAGTCTAGAGGACAAGGTGTTCTTTCAGGAGAACAGGTTTTCCTAACTGGATAAGATTCCAATAAGTAATATTCATTCCTGAGATGAAATCCATCCACCTTATATAACTGTTAGTGCAGCTACCTGCTTTGGTTGCAATGGGTGTTCAACATTCACGCTATGGAGTGATTGCTATGGGAGCTGCAGTTAGTCTGTTTGAATGTTACACTCAAAAATGCCTTTAAAAACTCAGTAAAAACATTAAGGTCACAAAGCAAAGCATGCTAAAGTATGAAAATATCAAAATGAAGTCTGTCACAACAGCTGTAGTGTTACAATACAGTCTTCCATGTTATGATTGTATATTTTGTGTTCTGTATAATGGAGAGCATCCAGGGAATGAGACTAATTCAAACACTCTTTTTTTATCCTCTCTGTTCAGTGTGTGGCCCCAAGCCTTGTTTACTGAGTGGCATCCAAGTCTTGCATGAAATAAGATGTTTTTTTGTTTCTGGTTTTTCTGTGGTACTCATCACTATAGTGTCTGAATATCTCAACAATCTTGGTGAATTAATCCTCACAATGTCTTCTCAGATGTCTGGAATTATTTTAATTCCTCATTGAAGAAAATTATGAGAGAAATGATGTTACTTTTTCATGGCCACACAGGAAGTCTGTATCAAAGACAGGAAGACAATTTAGATCTGTGCATTCTAAGTGGTGTCTAGCATCTTTTAAGGAATGTGCTGCAGATTCACGCTGTTCCGATAGTTCTTCTGTATCATAAACCTCTTCAACAGGGGCAGGATACCATGGACAGGGACCTCACTCCCACCACAACCTGTATCTAACCTTGTGAACTGGGAAGAGCAACTCATCGCTGCAGGATTTGCAAAGACCTTGGAGATAGTCCAATCATCATCACGATGAAAGGCAAAGGTCTGGCATCTGGTTGTTACAATATTTTGCAGACATTTCTGATGATGTTCACTTTCTAGGATTCTTGCCAACATAAGGTACTTTATATATGTGCTCTTTTAAAGTGGTGTGGGTGTAAGAAATCAAAGATGGACAGAGACTGTTTCTGCAGCTTTAAAGATTGCAATTTATAGTTGTGGTGTATTTCGTAATTATTAATTATAACTTTGTGAAACAATACTTACATAATGGACTTGTACTCTAAGTGCATAAGAACCTCCACCAAAACTTAGCCTGATTTACTGCTACCTTAAGGGTCTGTCTCACACCTACCAAATCCAAGAAGCTGAGGATAAAGCTCAGTCTCTCTTCTATTGTGTTTCCTATTGTGCCTACATATTGCAGCATTTGTGGTCTGCAAGATCACCCACTGAAGGAACTACTTTCAGTTCTCTGTGACAATAGGGTGAGCCGAGGACAGACTGGCAATGTTTGGAGCTGAATTTCCTGCCCTTTGTGGGTTTCAGTTAGACTCTTCGCATTATTTGAACTTTTGTGGTTTAATTTTCTTTGTTGTTGTTCTAATTCTAATGGCAGAAAACAGGAGAAGAAAAACCATCCCTCTGGAGACAGTGAATCTCCGCATCTGAAGAGTAAATGGCCCTGAAGAGTAAATGGCCATGTTTTCTCCTTCTGGCATTTTAAGATACATCAGCAGAGAAAGAACCCAGTAGTTCTGTAGAATGGCAAAGGGATGGAGAGCTTCTCATTTCCTGGTAAAGATACCAAAAGCCTTATGATCTGTTGATGTTTTATAGCCTTCTGAACAAATTTCTTCCCATTAGCATTCAATCACAACTACAGGCTCAGAAACTGCTCACTACCCTTCTCTTATGAAGGCCTGAAAAAGAAATAGAGTAGAAGAAGAGCTATCACATGAAGGCTATCCTGCAGCAGCAATATTAACTGCACAAAACATACAGGAAAATGTCTGCCAGCCTGAGACCTAAATATTTGTTTCACCCAACTATTATGGTTTATAGTTGTGCACAGTTATTCTGAGAACAGGAGCTCTAAATTACTCAGGGAGCAATGGAGGTCCTTGGGAAAGGCAGCTGTCCCATGTTCTTGATTTATAGAATTCACTGAATTATGGCAGACTACCCTTTTTTCTTTCCCCACTTCCAACATCTGTGGGGCAAATCCACTACCTTTTAGATTAAAAAATGATGTTTTCTCTGGCAATGTGTAAACCTAGCCAGGCATGAATACTTTTCCACAACCACTGGTGGCTTGAATCAAGTGACCCTTTCAAATAGCAGTGAACTTTGGATGACAAGATGAGATCAAGAACTTCAGTAACTACAGTTATTAAGCATTTAATGGTGGTCAGATCTGTTCGTGGTGTTCTCCCCTCACAGATGCAAAGGACGTTATAGAATTTATGTATACGGAGGAATTTTTCCATTATATGTTTGAAAACTGATCATAAAATACCTTGACTGAGAAAAAACAAAACAAACAACACACTAAATCAAATAAATTACTTCTCTGAGGAGGAAAAATGCCAGCTATGGGACAACAGCCACTAACTACTGCCATGCATTTTCTCAAATTCCAGGGATGATCAGCATGGGAGAATTTTAGTTAGGTCCATCTTGACTAACATATGTAGAAAGGAACACCCCAGTTTCTTCATCCCCTCATCGTCTTAGGTGTCAGAGCTTCCTATCCTTTGCTTCTGGCTATAGTTGTCTCTCACCATGTATTTCAGGAAAAGGAAAAAACTAAATAAAGATCACAGCCTGTTCCATTACGTGCCCTTCCTCCTCCTCCTCCTCCTCTCCTCCTTCCTTGCATTCGTGCAGTGTTGTGGCACCTATTAACTACCCCTGTTTTCAGAATGACATTATACAAGGCGCAGGATGTACCACTGTGCCCTAAAAATATCAACAACTGCATTAGTCTCACAATAATTAATGGCAGGCATTATGCAAATGACAACTTTTTCACTGCAAAATAATGACATTTCTTCATTTTGAGCGGAGTTATGCAAAACAATGAATTGGAGATGATAAATCACACAGGAGAATTAAGAAAGCCATAACGTTCCTGCCCAGGCAGGCAGAAAGACAGACAGACCAACAATTTAGAACACATTGTTTGTTCTCAAACCCCTATTAAGAAATAAATAAAAGCATAGCCAGTTGGTCATTAGAACGTATGTATAATTTAGTTTCCCCTCCTTTAGGCAACTATGCATAAGGGGACGTTAAATTCTAGCAATTGGATTATTACAAGTCACAAGCAAATTCTTTTTTATTAACCTTAATAAGTCATTCACTCAGAGACTACAGTCATCAGGCAAATGAAATGTATCACATGTCCTTCTCCTACACATTAACTAATTTCTTATGCAAACATCACAATCTATAGCAATTGCCACCACTCAAAAAAAAACCTCCAAGTCAGTTTCAATTTGTTTTATTGCTTTTGTGCCTGGCCATTTCCTGTAGCACTTTATTCTCTATCACTGCTTTAGGTTCAAAAGGAAAGGATTGCAAGAAATGTGAAGCTACTTCTCTGAAATGTTCTCACACCTTTTTCTCTCCACTGTGAATGCTGTTAGGAAAAGATGTATTAAGGTGGCAGGCTCTTTTATCTGGTGCCCAGTGATAGGACAAGGAACAATGTGTATAAGCTGGAACACCAGAGGTTCTACCTCAGTATGAGGAGAAATGTCTTTCCTGTGATGGTGCTGGAGCACTGGAACAGGGTGCACAGAGAGGTGCTGGAGTCTCTTCTGGAGACTTTCAAAACATCAAAAGGCCTGGAAGAGAGGCCTGGAACACAGCCCTGTGAGGAGAGGCTGAGGGAGCTGGGGTTATTTAGCCTAGAGGAGGCTCAGGGGTGACCTCATTGCTGTCTACAACTACCTGAAGGGAGGCTGTAGCCAGGTGAGTGCTGATCTCTTCTGCCAGGCAACCAGCAATAGAACAAGGGGACACAGCCTCAAGTTGTGCTGAGGGAAATCTAGGCTGGATGTTAGGAGGAAGTTCTTCCCAGAGAGAGTGATTGGCATTGGAATGGGCTGCCCAGGGAGGTGGTGGAGTCACCATTCCTGGAGGTGTTCAAGAAAAGCCTGGCTGAGGCACTTAGTGCCATGGTCTGGTTGACTGGATAGGGCTGGGTGCTAGGTTGGCCTGGATGATCTTGGAGGTCTCTTCCAACCTGGCTGATTCTATGAAAACAGGATATATTCCTGTGTGGCCAGCCCTAGATGATCCTGCAGGCAGGAGGCTGGACCGAACTATAGATGTCCCTTCCAACCTCTAACATTCTGTGATTCTATGTGATCTTCTTGTATGCCTAAAGAAGCTTCTCAGAGGTAAAAAGGCAGTACTAAACAGCTGCAAGATCCCTCCCTTGCCCATCTTTTATCTGCTACATGATTCCCACCTCCTGAAAGAACAATCCCTGTCCAGTCTTCCAAGTACCTCCTGCAAAGAGTCTGGCACAGGATGATCTGTGAGCTCACAGAGTCCCCATTCCTCTGTTACTCCCTGAACAGTGGGAGTGGGACAGGAGGGTAGCTTTGAACTCCCCTACATACAACACTCCTCCGCTGTTCCATACAGTGTCTCCTGCTGGAACAGAAGTATCTATAAGCTTTTTAATAGATGGCACTCCTGGATCTTTCTTTCTAGTGATTCCTGCTGGGAGAGTCTGATGTATCAAAGAATTACAGCCATTAAAGCTGGAAGGACCTATGGTATTTAATCATTTACTCTATCCTCCCACCTGCGCTGGGCTGTTCCTCAAACTATTTTTTCTGATGTTCAATGTAGTCTGACATTAAAGAGTGCCAAATAACTGGGCTCTCATTTCTCCCCTTGGGAGGTTATTCCACAGTGATATGTCATAATACTGGAAATTTCCCAAGGTATTCAGTGTAATTTTACTTCTTCATGTTTAGCTTTATTTAGCAGGCACTGGTTTTCAGACTCCAAACACTACAACAGAACTTCTATGTCAGAGGAGAGATCCCTTCCAACCCCTAGCATTCTGTGATTGTGTGAGAGTGGAACTGCACCAGTCTTCCTCACATCCATAGCTCAGCATGGTATGTTACAACACTGCTCACTGAAAAGAGCTGTACATACAGCACCTAAAGTCTATGCTAAGAATTCTTTTGTTCTCCACAGTGACTTCTGACGAGAACCAGTATAAATGGAGAACCAAGACAAGACTTACAACCACTACAATACTACTCATCTTCTAGCCACATCAGTTGCTCCCCTCAAGAAGCACTGGCGGCAGTTCGAAATACATACAGCAGAGCATCAGCAAGGACTACCCATTCCCCGTGATTCCTGGAGGTTAAATTGCATAGCTCCTGTTAAGCAAAGTGAGGTGAACTGGAAAACCAACAATTACTGAACCACAGTGAAGAGACAACTCAGTTTCATCTGAATCCATAGGAAGATCTACTCCCTACTTTTCTTCTCCCCACATGCAAAGCACTCCTGATTTCACCCTAATATGACTGAGTACGTCACTGACATGAAAAGAAAGCTTTGGAGGGACTTTTTACATCTGCTTGTAGTGATAGGGCAAGGGGGAATGGCTTTCTGCTGGAAAAGGGTAGATTTAGATTGGATATTAGGAAGAAACTCTTTACAGTGAAGGTGATGAGACACTGGAACAGGTTGGCCATGGAGGTCACGGCTGCCCATCCCTGAAGCTGTTCAAGGACAGGGCCTTGAACAGCCTCATCTAGTGGAAGATGTCCCTCCCCAGGGTAGAGGAGTTGGAACTAGATGATCTCTAAGGTCTATTCTGATCCAAACCATTCAATGATTCTATGACACAGTCATCCCAAGAACCCAGAAAAGAGAACGGTTGTCCTAGAAATAACCAGTGTCTCGGGAGACAAAGAGGTAGCCGTTGCGCCCCCTCTCCCCAGGTCTCCTCTCTTACTATCTATTTCAGGTCTTTTAAGATGCAGTTTAATTCAATCCCCTTGGAACACTGCAAAAAATTCTCCACCTCCAGCCTCTCATCCGGAAGTTAATAACATTTTGCAGCTCTCCTTAAATAAAATCCAGCCCATCCTGGATCAATAAGACTGATGCCTATTTCCCTAATGGCAGCCGATTGCCATTTGCTATTCAAATCAGACTAGATAAATTACAGTACATGCCAAGGAACAGGCCAGTGAATTAAGACAGGCCTCCTGAGGACCAGCGATATTATTAATCTTTTAAGACACTATCATATTTCTTCTTGACAGTGTGCGTAGACTCTCAGACATGCTGCACCCAGATTGAAATATCAGCTGCTGCAAAAAATCAATAGCGTTGGAAACACAATAATTTTCTGTCTGCAGGGCCCCCAGTAAGCAACGCCTGTGCTTCTCTTCCTTTCCACATTTCTGCACCAAATGCATTTGGTTTAAAACCCAGGCCCCAAATCTGAATAATAATTGTGGTGGGCAAAGTTGCTTTTGTTGTCATCCTTTGCCACAGAAGCCACAACTGTGATTCTTGATAAGGTTGCGGTTCTCAGAGACAGTGTAAGGTACTCAAGGGTCAGATACTCACTCAGTGTATTTTAACCTTCTCCCCACACCCTCCCGCACAGTCTCTTGCTCACTCACTGCAGGCATTATAAAGAGAGATATTGCTAGAGCTCCCGCTATCCCAAAGAAAAATGAAAACAGGGACCTTGGACCTGAAATGACAAAGGGAGACTGTGCATGACAAGAAAGCAAAAGGCTTAAAGGATTTCTCTTCACACAGGTAACAGAAAGGGTCACTTCAAACAATTTTGATCTCTTTAGACCTGTAGATGAATTCAATAGAGGCTCTGACAGTCAAGTCAGCTGCCCCCCTGGTTTCTCAACTACTCTATGCTAAAGAGAAGAAAGATTCTACAACTGATAACTACTCCAAACAAGGTATTTTATGATTTACAAGTGCAGTGGGTTTAGGTAAAAAAATTGTAGCTTTGGGGATTGGCAACAAGATGTTACAATGAGGTTTCTCCACAGCCCTGCTGTGATACAGTTTAACTGTGTGGAAAAACAAACAAACAAAAAACCCCAACAAACAGCCATCAAACAAACAAATATCATAAGTCTCCACAGGATTCTAAAACCACGAGAATATTCTCTATGTTATTGGGCAAATGAAACATCTACTGAAATGGATCAGAGTGGATAAATCAACTCCAGGTTGACTACATCGCTATTCAGGATTGCCAGATTGGTGGCATCCCAGGTCAACAATGACCAGAAAGAGTTGATGAATGTCCCCATCGGGTGAGAGGAGTAAGGCGATGAAATCATTCAAGTTACATCACAATTAGCAGTTGCCTTCTGCCCTTAAAACGTTGTTAGTAGCATCAGCAGGACCAGAGACCAAGAACATTAACTCTCCTCTGGCTTTTGCAGAATCTTGGAGGCTTTAATTTGCCTTTCCATTTTAAAAGTGGGCTAGGCTTGGCCACAAGCAAGACAAACACAGCCCTGCTTTCTGATGAATGCCAAGGTGACCTGGCCGATGGCCATGGCATACGAGCGAGGCACTTACTAGTTTAGCACACTCACGAGGCTGCAGGGTATGCTCTGCCTTCTCTATGTTGAGCAGAGAACTTCAATTCTCTTCTTTCTTGGGATTCTCAGCACAGCACTTGTCTCCCTGGTGCTCAGTGATGTGCTTAGACAAAAAAAGGAGGGTGAACTGCCATCAGGCTTGTTGCTAGAGAGGGGGTAATTTTAATTAGAGTTGGCCAGTGGATGAAATTTTGCTTTCTTCATTGGGACAGCAATAACAGGGTTTGAACATTTTAAAGAATAAGCAGGCCAAATGCTTTCAGACCTAAAGCCTGAAGTTTTCAATCTTCCTGTCACCAGAAGTGACCAGAAAGTTCTCTTCATCAAAGTCTTTGTGCTAACAAGAAAAGGGAGCATTATGATGAAACGACACCTTGTCAATAGTGTTCTGACAGCTCTGAAATTAATGCAGCAGCACCATGATGAAATTTTCAATTAGAACATGAGTTACTTCCTGGTAACTTGCATATCTGAGGCACAGACTTGAGATTCAGCTCTTGCCCCTGATTCCCCATGAGTTGGACTGGATTTGTGCACCTGAGTGGAACTGTTCCCAATATGTACAAGTATCATTCTATTTCCAGTAAGGTTTTATGCCATGTGAGGCCTAGGAATATGTTGATGACACTTTGTATTATTTCTTTTTCTTCTTATTTTTCCTTTTTCTTCTAAGTTTGGCACCTTCCTAAGTTAAAGTCTGCCAGCAAAATCCTGCCCCCGCATTAGAAGACGCCTCAGTAACTGGACATTAATTTGGGAAGCTGAACATACTTGTAAATGTACCATTGCAAGCCATGTGGTTGTGGAGTTCAGTCTCAACTGTGGGGTCAATATAAGCATGGGTATAAGACCATCAGTGAGCAAGCATGAGGCCTAAGGAATAAATACCTAAGGATCAGCACAGACAACATCAGGGATAATGAAGGGTGATATCTGACTGTACCACTTTTCCTCTCCTGACCTTAAATCATTCCTCTGCTTGTTTCTACAATCACCTACTGCCTGTGCAACTTCTAATTAGAGATCATTGCTGCTTTGATTTTACACAAATGAAATTGTTCATGCAGTACTAGAGCTAGCAGCAGTACAGTTTCTTAGAAGATAAGAAGCCTTAAGTAACTCTGGGCAATCTGGTCTAGTGGCAGGCATCCCTGTCCACGGCAGGGAATTTGGAACTGGATGATCTTTAAGGTCCCTTCCAGCCTAAATCATTCTATGACTCTCAAAATCTACAGCTAGGACATACAAATATCACCATGAGAAAAGAAACTCACTTCTACAGTGGAGATAAGAGGATAAAATAATCTGTATAGTCATGAACACTTTGACTCAGACCTTCTCAGAAGTTCTTGTAGCAGTCTTTTAAGTTACCCCAGAACCTGTGCCACATCTATGCAGAGAACCCCTGCGGGAGGCAGGCCACCGGGGAGGCCGAGAATCGATCGGGGTACTGACGAGGACTCAGCCAGCTGCCAGCAGCCTTATGCTCAGTGCAGTGCAGTACAGCTTTATTCCGGAAGTGCAACAGCTTATGTACCCCTTTAGCAGAGGTGTGCACAACTAGCTGAGGTTTACATAAGTGGAAGGTACAGATCGGCTCAGAGTTACAAACAAGGTATCGATAGGTCACTCAATCCCTGGTGTCCACCCCATGGGATGGCAAGCTCAGCCCCCTGCAGGTGTGCGTGGGGTGCTCATTGTTTACAGCTTACTGTCCTGGGCCCCAGACAGCCCAAGGACAGTTCGCAGCATGAGCTCTGATGTTTACAGCTCATGCCTTGCCTAGGGAGAGTGTTCTCCCACAAACCCCAAAGCTAACTTCACACATCAAAGTATGTGACAGACATTAAGGATGTTATAAGCATATGCAACACTTGAGTGCCAATTGAGGTCTTTAGAAAGGTGAGAAGTGCATGTCACTGGACATTGTAACAAGGCTTTCCCACCACTAAGTCTGTACTCCAGCTGCACGCACCCTTTTCCTGTTGTAAAGGAACACAGTTTATGCTGATCAATACACGCTAATTTCTTACTCTGTTTTTAAGCACTGGTAGACACTAGTCTATGCCCTCCATTACTGTCACATTTGGAGAAGAAATAATTTCTGCAGTAACTGGTCACACAACTATTGTTCAGGTCCCCTCCCCAATATTTTTCCCTTGAGAAGAAAAATCATCAGTGCACCAGACTGGTATTAGCAAAGCCACGTAACTAGATGGACTTCTTCATGCTGAAACATACCCTGGAGATTTAAAAGAAGCTCTGCACATCTTCCTGCTGACATTCCTGTTTCTAAAGCAAAGGATTAGACAGAGGGCAAAAGGACTGTACAAATGAAGTGTTAGGGCTATTGCTGCTGGTCAAAGCTGGTTCAGAGGAGATTCTCTAGACAGCTTCTTCTGAATAGATCCTGCTGGAACTGAGTCTGTAGCCTGTAATGTTTAAATACCATTCAGAAGTTAAAACACTGGTGACAAACCCAGTTAGGTTTAAAGCTGGATTTCCATTGCAAAACACCCTGCATGCCATCCCTGCTGACAGGCAATGCTAGGCACCGCTGTCAGCTACAGGGTACAAAAGGAAGAGGAAGAAAGTAAATGTACTGCAAGTTTAAGGCACAGACACATACTGCTAACAACTGCTGTCTGATATTCTTCTTTATTCCCAGTCTCTGCCTCAAGAGATTGCTCTCATTTTGCAACAGAGAGGGAAACTGGTCTTTGCATAGGAATCTACCCACAGGCTGGAATGCTAAAGTCCCTACCAAGTATTCATTTATCCCGTGCTTGGCCTCTTTAGTCATAGGTGCTGAGCAAGTCCCTCCATTGAGGAGGAAGCAGTACAGGGATCATCATCAATCTGCGGTTGTGATTCACTATGACAGTCTACCAGCTCATTCTATAAAAAACAGATGGTTGGAAATGGAAATAGGAAGTGTTTTGAGGTGAGGGCAGCTGAGAGAAAAGTGACAATACGGTATCTCCCTGCTAGAAGGCTAGAGCAGAGTCAAAAGTACAATCCAAATTGCATGAGTGGCACAGAATAAATCACATGAGAGGAAGAAAAGGGAAGATTTGTCTGGAAATGGGCAAAAAACATAGAAGAATGCTCAAAATATAAATGGGAAAAGTAGAGAACACTAAATGCCGAGAAAGTAAGATGAGAGAAGTAAATCAGGATTTTTGAGTAGTTTCAGGGAACTAAGACTAAGCATTGAAAGTATGTCAGTAAATTCAAGCAGACTTCACCCAGTCATCACAGGATGAAGTACCCTTCCTAAAAACTGCAGCTAGGTGAAACCTTTGTGTCTTTTTCTGGTCATTAAAATCTGTGCTGATCAACAACTTGAGAGAAAAAAACACACTGGAAGGCTTTCTAAGCTATTCCTTTCATACCACTATCACAACCTCCTTTACATGGACAGCAAAACAGTCAAAGCATGTATTAGCAACTTTGGATCTTCTCACCTCCTGTTACTGATCCAGTTTTGCCAAGGTCAGAGGTGGAAGTCATTGGTATACAGTGTATACTGTGAAACAAGCGTGGAAAATGTCATAAACTTCTCCAAAATAAAACAGTCCATGTTACAGTGCAAAGAGATTTCTGTTGATGCTCTCTGGTTGCATCCTTAATGAAGGAGGTCAGAGAAAGAATGCCTGTCACTGAAAGTCAGGAGCATCCTAAATCCTCCTTTGGCTTTCAGTGGGACTCGTTGCAATAAGCCCTTGCATAGCTGTGGCAACTAAACCATATACCTGTGCGAGACACATTAAATAATGCATTTCAGTAAGCTGTGGCCTATTCCATTGTCTGAAGAAATACTCCCTCCAAATTGTGGCCAATATCTCCTAAGGGGAGTGGGAAGGAACATCTCATGCTGTGATGTTCACTTGGGTAGAAATAGAATTTCTCACATTCACATAACTCCATCCCTGCACTGGAACCTCTGGTAGAGACACTCCCAGATCAGTTACAGGTTTTAATTATGAGATGACAGTACCGATGGCTGGCTTTGCTGGAACCAGCATGTGGCACTGAAGCCGATGGGAAATATGTAAGAAAGAGACCCAGTTTAATTAGCCTGAATATTTTACAATGATTATTTTCTACAAGCCAACCCTCCCACATCTTATTTGTCACCTGTCACGTTGCTGCTCTTATCCACCATGATCTCTCCTTGTCTCTTCATGTCATAAAAAAAAACAATGGTGAAAATGACAGACAGATGCAAACAAAATTTTGGTAATTACAGGACTGGCTGTGGCTGGTGGTTGTTTGAACATCATTTTATTTCTTCCAATCAAACAAGTCCTTGGACTTCAGAGTCCTAGAGCTTCAGACAGGGGTGAAGCTGATTATATTATGACATTACGGTGCAGACCGGCAAATCAGACAAAGTAGATTTCACTCAGTAATTAAACTGCAGCATCTTTGTCTAAAGTCCAGGGCTGGATTAATCGAAAGGTAGCTCTTTATCATTGTGATTAGTGCTGGGATTTGAAGAGTGAGTCCACAGATTCCTGATTCAGTGGCTTGTCCTGGGTACCAGCTTATTGGTGACTGCATGTCTGACTTGTAAAAATAGCATGAGATCAAGATGTATTTGTCAAGTTGCACCATTTCCCCTATTTTATTTTTAGCTGGAGGAAATTCAGATCAATTTAAATATTACAGTGTCTTTTGTCTTTCTGTGGCAGCATGATTTCTATCTAAGACTTGCTAACATATAACTCCATCCCTATCTTATCTCTGTAGCTTTACCTTTATTCCTTACGGTTCCGAACAATCCACCTGATCTTGGGAAACAGAACAGTACCGATTCAAAACACAATACCTTAACAGCTACTCTAAAGTGGTTTAGCTAATCAAGTTTCAAGCTTTCAAGGAGCTCCTGTGAGCTTCTGCTCACAACTTTAATAAAATCAGATCTGAGTAAACTCTCTTTGTATATACAAAACTTTTCTTTGTATATTATTTGTACATGTTTCCTTATGCTGCTGGCTAGGGAAGCAGCACCTCTGACACCTGCCCTGACGTGCTGGTTTGAATCTAGCTAGAATGTTTTGGTGAGAACTAGATTACAGGCTGTGAAAGAGAAAACAAGGGTGATGTCTAATTCACTCACAGGCTTGCTGAGAGGTATAAGAACAAGAATCCAAACATAGATAAGGCACTTCTTGGGGCATTGCCTGAGCTGCATTTCTCTCTAGCCTCTCTGCTGTCTCTCTGACTAATCCACTTTGCTTCCTAACCCCCTGGTTAAACCTCCATTCTTCCTTGGGACTGGGGTAAGGTTGAGAGGGGTGGGAGAAGGTGGAAGGGCAGTTGGGAGCCCTTCCTGGGGACTCAAGTTTCTGGGAGGGCTGTTGTGTTTCTGTATTACCTCTTACCTTGTATATTTCTGTCTGTAACTGTATATACTGTAAATATCTGCTTGTATATTGAGCTAAGCTGTAAATAAAAGCTTCATTCAAATTTCCAGAGCCAGCTGAGTCTAGCCTGGGCAATTTCCAAAGTGGGGGGGTGGGTAACACCCAAACCATTACACCTGATTTGCTCAGGAGAGGAGATTGTCTACAGGTGGAAGCAAGACAGCATAAAGCACTAGGTACAACTTTTTACTTTCTTCTGAAAGTGGCCATGCTTAGGAAACACAAAAAACAAGGAAAGAGGAAGGGACACAAAAAGTAAGGAAAGAGAAAGGAAAATGCCACTTCTCATCCGCAAAATGGACTTAGTGTCTGACTTCAAATTCTAGAGATACTCCCTACACAAATTCTGTTGCAGCCAATTCCAGTAGGGATTCCAAAAGATTCCAAAAGTGTATGGAGTGTATTACATTTGCATTTTGGAAGTCATATGCACTTTTAGGTTCCTCTCAGTAAATTTTCAAGGCGTGGCAGCCACAAAAAACAGTGAGCCACAGGCCACTATTATTGTTCCCCAACAAAGGCTGATTTAAAAAAAATAGAATTAAAAAACCCCAAACAAACGATGAAAGCATCAATTAAAATTTTATTTGTGGTTGAACAGGGTTTTTGAAATATGAATGCTTTTACTGAAAAGGTTAAGAATTTTTTGTGGGAAGATCTCTGCTGAAGATATTCTCTCTGGAAGTCAACTATCAACAAAGTTTCTTCAAAAGTTTTAGCCTTCCAAAATGAAAAAAAACAAAGAAGAAAAAAAATTCACACAGTTTTGTTTCAAGTTGCATCCACAGAGCAGTCCTGTGCCTACCACATTCTGCACAATGTGATTTAGAATAGCTTGGCCCATCTCTAAAACAGGATAATCTCTGAAATATCCTTTGACATTTTGCCTATAGCAATGTCTCCTCTCATTTGTATGAATTTCTGATGTGGATTATGAAGATCTAAAGCAGAGGCAATCCTTAATTTCTACTCAAGCATTTTACCAGAAACAGATCCCATTTCTGTTTGGATTGTAGTACTACCCAGTCCCCAAAGAACAGACTAAACAATTCCCTAGGAAAACAAACTATTTTATTTGCAGTTTTATTGTTATTCTTGTAATGGAATTTACAGAGAAAATAAAAACCCAAATTATTCATAACCATTCATTTTAAATCTTGAAAGCTATTTTACAGCTCTCATAGCTATAGAAGACCCTCACTGTCATGCAGTCTGATTCTCATACAACAAAGAACATACACATCCAGCTAGGATTTCCCATAACAATTCTAACGAATCATAGAATTAACCAGGTTGGAAGAGACCTCCAAGATCATCCGGTCCAACCTAGCACCCAGCCCTAACAGTCAATGGGCAGTCTCTGAATGGGCACTAACCTTTTACTGGCACATATGATCTTAATTTAAGGAGTTAAACCTTATCACAAAAGAATATCACAAGAATATCACAAAATACCCTGGAAAACTGTTTTAATAAGTACTTTCACTGCCCAAAGAGTTATAAATGGCAAGAGAAGAGGAAATCTAGCCAAGTAAACAGACAGAAGCACAGAAGCATCAAACAGATGAATGATGAATAGTGCACAGTCAACTAATAAAGAGAAAGATAAGTAATAGCAGACAGAAGAGTTTCAGTAATCTTTGTTTAAATGGTTAGCAAAATATATAATAAAATCTCACTGCTATACTTGTTCTCTGTAGAGGTGTGAAGGTGAGAATTTTATTCCTAGTCCAGCTGCTGATACTGTAGATACAGATTCAACTCACACAGGGATTCCAAAGCTAGCATTCAGACCACTGAATTATTCCTTAGACCAAACTGAAAATAAAATGCAAATGAACTGTTGCTGATCCTGCTCTCCTGTTCTTTCCCTCCTGTCTTTCACTATTTACCCCTATTTTCCCCCCAAAAATTCCAACATATTTTAAAAACATTATTAACCAATCTAATAAGTACCAGCTTTTATATTTATATTTTTTTCTCATTTCTGAGTCTTTGTATTATGGCTTTGATCATAAATTCAGTCTCTTCCCTCCAATCACAAGGACTAGAAACTTATTTTATGAACAAAAAAAACCCAAAGATCTTGACATTATCTGTTTACTTCATGAGCAGAATCTTTAAGAAAAAAAAAACATCAGGTATTTTGACACATTCAGTAAAACTGCAACCGCTGCCAGCAAAGTAAAACATTAATCTAAATGCGCACATCCCTCTGGTTCTCACATCATGCATAAACACAGGAATTCCACAAAAAGAGCCTTACAGTTGTGAGCAGCTCTGAAGAAAGCAGAGGCCAATGGGATGAGATTTAACAA